>CM074445.1:4545505-4703005 GCA_037101425.1 Elopichthys bambusa | reverse complement strand
TGTCTTTTTACATGGCCGGTGTCAGGATGTTGGCTAACCATGCATTCACACACGCTGGCAAGAGCGTCAAAGTGACAGGAAGTCCAATGTGTCTTGAGAGCGTCCTCCGCTTAAGAAGATTCCAGAGAACACAGTCGTGTAAACTTTGGTTCCGACCAAACATTAGTTCCCAAGCAAAATGGAGGAGAGGTTGATAATTGCTGTGGTGGGTTTTACAATAATATGACATGTTGGCTTTGAGGGACATAAATGAGAGAAAGTATCTGTGGACCAAGGTGTCTGGCATTGTTTGCATGCTATGTCTGAAATGGCATAGCTGCATGTGCCACTGTATATTTAGGCCTAATTATGTTTATCATTATTTTCTCCAGCTAAGCAATTTGTTCTCTGCATTCTCTGGAATCCTCTCAGGCAGAGGTCTTCTACATTCCTGCTGGTAACTTTGATGCTCTCGCCGGCGGCAGTCTGAATACACAGTAACAGTATACCACTGCTAATTCTAACTTCTTATTAGCGAAGAACGAAAAAGAACTTTGCTGTAAGTATATCAGTGCCTTAAGTGCCTCTATACACTGTAAAAGAATTGTTGGTTCATTGAAATTAAAAATTATAGTTAATACAATGAAGGCGATTGGTTTAATTAACATAAACTCAAAAAATTGTTATCTGAACCACATTATTGAAGTTGATTTGACAAAAGAAAAAATGTTGTGTTAACAAATCATGAAAATCATTTGTTTTTGTTTTCAGTGTAGGACCCATGTCCTAAAGGGTCAAGGACTGGTGAGCATCGTCCAGAAATGGATTGTCCCCTGTCTTCTACCAAAGTAAAATCCTGTGCAGATCTGAATATAAGGACTCTTTGCAATTGACCATTGTTCTTTTAAATTTGTATAAGGACTAGCTCTGCATGTCAGTAGTTATTAAAGCAGCTATTTTAGGGCATAGTGGTCACTCATTTAAAACCAACTGAATCATATAACTTTTTACTATGCACTCCCTGTGCTAAAGCTACTTTCCTACCACCTCTCACTTCTGCTGCTAACTGTCTGCATCACATGAAAAGATAAACTAACATTAATCATCATTATTTTTTTCTTGAATTGCTAACACACTATAACTGGTTCACTTGGCCCAATTTCCCAAACCATTCATTCAGTTCTACAGACAAAGCTCTAAACAAAAATGCTCTCAATTAGCACAGGTTTAACCGTGTTCTCATTCAGAAAACAAACACATAATATAATTAACTCAAGTGTCACACTGTGAACTCAAATAGCACACAATTATACATGTGTTAACATTATGTAGCAAAACTATGACACACCAATCAGAATCTCAGGATACTATAAATAGGGCCATGGGTGATTATGTGCTTTGGAAAATGAATCTTAATTGTGGGAGACAAAGAGGAAGAAAAAAAATTGTTTCTGATGAAATACAAAGCACTATAGTTTACCTTATTCTTGTGTAGGAATGGCCATAAGGGAAGTTGATCTACAGGCTAATCTACGTGGGTTTTACACATACAGTATAATTATCTTACACAGTAGTAGTACTTTAGATGAGAGAACTTTCACTATTCTATGTACAGTAAATACCGTAGCACATGTTGTACGCCCTCAGACTTGTAATTGTCAAACAATTGTAGCCAAGTACTTCTTACACTTCTTACATTGTTTTATCTCTGAGTTATAACTGCCGGACTACCGCTGGGTTAATCGGCGGGCGGCGTTCCAGTTCAAATTGGTTCGATTTTTTTTTAAAGAAATGAAGGGATTTCTGTATTTATTTACTCAATAGCCTACGAAAACGAAACCGATTCAGCGCAAAAACATAGCGCAATAAAATTGCATGATTAATCATAAAAAGATCGCAATCTGAATTCAAACACCCACGCTATCTTTCTCAGTGCGCGCCGGCTCTTTTTTAATCTGTAGCGTACCCACGCTTTGTCTTACGTACCGGCACTTCTCACATGTTGCCGGTACTCTAACCACCACACCGAAACAGAATCAGGCTATTAATTAACTGTATAAATCGCGCGTTCGGAGCTTTTATAAGCATGAGTGGCGCACCGCGCGCGAATCAACGCAGGCGCGTTCACCAGCGCGCTCCAAAAGTGTGATAAGATTTGCGCGAGCCATTCCTATGATAAAATGTGAAACCCATTTGAATTCTATTGAGAATGTAGTAAAACGCTATGGAGAAAGTCAAACATGATCTAAAGACAGCCACTAAAAAGACTGATGAAAAGAGGGGGAAACATGATGATGATCTTGCAAGCTTTTTAAACTTCTCATGCACCTTTCCTAGAATTTTTCACGTTCTGTTGTATTTATTGTGGTACATTTGAACTAACTTGTTAAAGAATTTATAATATATAATCTATTAATTAAAAAAAAAATAGAGATAAAAAAAGTTAACATTGCCCTAAGCATGCAGTGAGGAGCCATCAATGTAAGTATATTCTTATTGTAACAAATGCTATGGTTAAACAATTACAAGAACTACTTTTTCATAAGGCCAAGTACAAGCTAGAATCCCAACTCATGTTTTGAAACTTTGGCCATGTTTAGCATGAGAATGCAACTCTTTAACAGTGTATAAGTCAGAATGCATGAAATAGCATTACACACCCCTTTAAATAACTTGTCAGCACTGCATCGGCATTGCTGATAGAGCGGTCTTCACTAGCCTTAACATTTACACATCAGATAACATCTGTGTGTCATCATTTCAGTGCAATGTTCATCGAGCAGTGTGTGCTGACGCATTGTCTGCGCCTCAATGTACAGAGAAGTCATCACAATCCTCTAAAAACCAGCGTTTGGTGAAATTTTCTTTTTTTAACGCACGTTCTGTGAACAATAAATCCCTCATCTGACATAATCACTGAAAAAGAACTTGGCTTGGTGTGCCTAACAGAAACCAGTCGGATGGACTTCTGTTTAATGAACTTACTGGTTATGGTTTATTTGATTCCCCATGCCCCTCTGGTGGGGGTGGAGGTATCATTGTATTGTTTCATCAAAATATAAAAATAACTCCAGTAGTTATCCCTCAGTTTACATCTTTTGATTGTCTGGTTTTGAATGTCTCTGCACCCATTACTACTGTAATTACAGACCTCCTAAGTTAAATGAAGCCTTTTTAACTGAATTTGCTGACTTGCTGTCCATGTTGTGCCTTAAGTTTGAGAAACCTCTTATTCTTGAGGACTTTAACATCCATGTTGACAATAAAGACTCTGTAATGACAAAGGACTACCTATCTTTGATCTAAGACTGGTGGACTTTTCTACACACACCAAGAGTAACACCCTAGATTTAGTCATCTCCAGTGGCTCATTTTTGTCCCAGCCTTTCTCTGTAGACTTAGGACTGCCTGACCATTTAGCAATCTTTTTTAATATAGAAATTGGCACATCCAAAAAATCTCAGCTACCCGAACTATAAATTATCTGAAACTGAAATGAATTGATCTCCAGGATTTCTCTGTCTTTATTGAGTCATCTTTAATCTGTTTTTCTTTTGTCTGGTTTGGACTCATTTGCACCAATGAAATCTCGATCTGTATCATACGTTCGCTCGGCTCCTTGGTATAATGATGAGCTGCGCTTCAAGAAGGCAGTGTGTCATAAAATTCTGGTATGAATGTACATCATCAAGCTTGGAAGGACAACTAAAATGAATATAAGGCTGAGATTGCATCTGTTAGGTCTCAGTATTTCTCCCAGATAACTGTTAATAACCAGAGCAAACCCAGACAATTGTTCCATGTCATTAACAAACTTTTAAAAGGTGACAGTTCCTCCCATTCATACATTGCAGCTGATCTGTGATAGGTTTCTTGATTTCTTCAGCTCTAAGATTGAGAAGGCATGAAGTAGTATGAGTAACACTTCTCCGTTTATTTCTCTGGCACTCCTCTCTTAAACTTCTCAACACTTGGTTTAACTTCTTTGGGCAAAGAAGTTTCACAAATTAAGGCTGCCACCTCCATAGTTGACCTAGAACCTGTTTGTTTAAAGCATGCTTTGCTTGTGTTGGGCATGTGGTGTTGAGCATTGTAATGCTCTGGGGTTATGCCAGTTACTCCTGTACCAAAAAAGACAAATGTTGACCTGGACAATTTCCATAATTACCGTCCCATTTCTAATCTCCCCTTTTTAGCCAAAATTCTTGAACGAACCGTGGCATCTCAATTGTATGCTCACCTTACAATAAATAATTTGTTTGAGCCCTTTCAATCTGGTTTCTGCAAATTTCACAGCACAGAAACGGCATTAGTGAAGGTTACTAATGACTTGTTACTTGCTGCGGACTCTGGCTGCCTGTCGATTTTGATTCTTCTTGATCTCAGTGCAGCCTTTGACACTGTCGATCATTCTATTTTACTCACTCGTATGGAATCCGTGCTTGGCATCACTGAGACTGCATTACACTGGTTTAAATCCTACCTCACCGACCATAGGCGGTTTGTTTCCATGGGTGGGAAAACAAAATTTGGCTCAGTCAAGTTTGGGGTGCCCCAGGGATCGATTTTGAGTCTATTACTTTTTAGTATGTATATCTTTCCTCTTGGTCATCTTTTGCAATCTCTTAAGTATCACTTTTATGCAGATGACACTCGGATTTACATTCACTCAAAACCTGACGATTACACCGCTGTTGCTTTCCTCGAACATTGCATTTCTGAGATTAAAATATGGATGTCCAAAAAAAATTTTTTTGTCTTAACAGTGATAAGACAGAGGTTATTCTTATTGGCTCAACCCATCAATTACGCAAAGCTGGATCTCCAACACTTAAAGGGGTGGTTGATTATGATTTCACTTTTTTAACTTTAGTTAGTGTGTAATGTTGCTGTTAGAGCATAAACAACATCTGCAAAGTTACGACGCTCAAAGTTCAATGCAAAGGGAGATGTTTTCTTTTAAAGAATTCTCTGTTTAAGGACTACAACAAGTGGCTGGTAGGAACTACAACAAGCTTCTTCCCGGGTTGGTGACATCACTAACCCTTAAATTTACATAAACCCTGGCCCCGGGAACACGCAACAAAGGGGGCGAGGCCATGTTATTGCAATACAATACGTAACACAAATGCAATAGCATGTCATAAAAGCAAGATGCCAAAATAAGCTATAACCGTAATTAAACTAAACTATACCTGTTCTTTCTTCATGCAGCATATATTCTCTGGCTCTGTAGGCATCTTACAACAGTTACCACACAAGCGATTTATAGATTATCATGACAGAATATGCTAATAAATTAGATATCCCACATCAGCTACATAAATTAATCAACTAACCATTCAGAAACATCCTGTTGTCACTTCTTCTTGAGTCTCTCCATCATTGTCCGACTTCGGTTTGAACATAAAAGGCTGAACAGTTTCTGACATTTTCAGTGAGTGTTTCGTGAGGTAGTCGGCGCTGCTTTTTGGTAATCAGCGTTTTTGCTCACCATCAAAAAGTGACAAATTTAACATGCTATAAAAAATGATCTGTGGGGTATTTTGAGCTAAAACTTCACATACACATTCTGGGGACAACAGAGACTTAGGATGCTTTCACACTTGGTTCGATTGCTCCCCCCTCCCCCTCTGGACTGTGTTCATATTAGATTATTTTGGTCCGATCCGCGGTTCATTTGCGTCATCAAACCAGCAGCTGTTTACTCCGTTGCCTAGTAACGACGGCTCAGGAGAAGGCGGCAAAATGCATAAAGTTTCTCTCTTCAATTTTATATTTTTTTTTTGTTTTTGAACTGTTGGTTTTGTTTCCAAAGCTTCAGTACATAATAGTCTATCTGCCGCAAACGTAGAACGCAGAAGTCAAGCAGAAATGAGATATACAGCTCTCTGCTTGCAGCACGTCAGTCACGCTCGTCGGGAAAGTGAGTGAAACACACACACAAACACACATTTTTATGAAATAATACGACATTAATAGCGGTTCACTGCCGCGATTTGGTACATTTGCGTTCATATCAGCAGCGAACCGTACCAGAGTTCACTTGAACCGTACCCCAGACCACCCTTTTTAAGTGGACTCGAGTACGGTTCTGAGGCATTTGGATTTTATGTGTGAAATTCTTGGATTTGTGTGTAAAGTTTTGAAAAAAAAAAGAGGCAAAGTTTTGAAAATGTGTGTAAGCAGTTGAAGAAAACTGTATTTTACTGTACTGTAATTGACAGTATACTTATTGTATTGTAATTCCAAGTTCATGTTCAATTCTTTGGTATTTCAAACTTTTCATCTACTGCAAGATCTCTTTACAGTAGTGTAATGAAAATGAACTTTTCTCAAAGCTTGATTCTTGATCTCACTAGTGTGTAAGACTATGTTTGTAGTGTGTTGGTTTTTCATGGCTTGTGTGTTATGTTTGAGGGCATGAGGTTTTTTTTTTTTTTAGCAAGATTTAATGGTTTTGAGTGGAGAGCTTCATTTTGACCTAAAAATAGGAAGTGTGGGGAACTGGGTGAGAAGTTATGGATTTCTGTTTTGAGTTTCGAGAAAAGGAGGCACAATTTCAAGAAATGTGTTTATGCAATCAAGAAAAACTGTAATATTTATATATATACTGTATATAACCCCAAATAATATTTGGACACTTTAGGCTCAAATATATATTGAAACAAACAAACAAATGTTTTTATGACCAAAAAAGTGGCATTATTATAAAGAAATATAGCACTTTACAACCAATTTTTTTGTAACCACCCATAACTGCCTCTCAAATAACTGTCAAATGTGTACTTCTTGTTTTCTTTTATCTGAATTCTCTCTTTCCCAGTAAAATCTTACTTATACATTCAGGGAAACTATTATTCATCACAACATAATGAAATGCATGGTTGCAGTTAAAAATTCTAATTAAAACTTTTAAGTTGCAAACATTATTTTGATGAGTTCTGTTGACATAATAATGTAGACCATGACATCAACTTAATATTGTGAGTAATTTAAACTCAAATTTATACATTAATTTATTTCTAGTTCCCTGAATGCTTTGCATAGGATTGGAAAATGACAATAAATGGGAAGGAGAATAAAATGATTTTGTGTTTGTATTAAAAGGGAAAGACCAAGAGTTTTTGTTATGTTGAAGTTTCATTACCATTTTGCTGAAGAGTAGTGATCATGGTAAATATAAAGACACAGGATAACTGGTCCGACCATGTCAGTGAGGAGGTTCACATTCGTATATCTATGCCAATCTCCATGATACAACTCCTTGCAGATGTAGTTTTAACATTAATTGACAAATGTCTGATGTTCTTTAGACGTCACTGAACTTCTTCAGTATGCTTGATATTAATATGCAATGACATATCATGTGATACACATCCTGTATTCTTTTGTTGTTGCCTTTATTATCAAGCAGGGATCTGATAAAGCATAGCAGAGTTGCAACACGTTCTCACTCGTCACATATGGATGCTTAGGCAGGACACTTTTGGCGTCACTTTTTAAAGCACAGAATAACATCACTTTTTGTAAACCTTTGGCATCAATACACAGACGCAATGGGCATGGTAATTTTATTGTCATGATGAAATTATATATTGGGGTATGCCATTATGACATTGGCTTCCTGTTAAACATCGTATAGATTTTAAAATCTTGCTAATTACCTACAAAGCACTAAATGGTTTAGCTCCCCAGTACCTGAGCGAGCTCTTAATGCATTATAGTCCTTCGCGTCTATTACGATCTCAGAATTCAGGCCAGCTAATAATACCTAGAATATCAAAATCAACTGCAGGTGGTAGATCCTTCTCCTATTTGGCACCTAAACTCTGGAACAATCTTCCTAGCATTGTTCGGGAAGCAGACACACTCTGTCAGTTTAAATCTAAACTAAAAACACATCTCTTTAACCTGGCATACACATAACACATTATCAATTTATTTTTTCAAATCCATTAAAGGATTATTAGGCTGCATAAATTAGGTCAGCCGGAACCGGGAACACTTCCAATAACACCAGATGTACTCGTTACATCAGAAGAAGAATGGCATCTACGCTAATATTAGTCTTTCTGTTTATCCCGAGGTTTACCGTAGTCAGCCGGATCCGGGCCGTATCCGGGTGAGATCGAGGACCTGCGCCATGACACAACCACAACACAGCCCTGAAGTATCAGCAGAGATTGAGTCAACTAGATCATCCACTATGAAGGCCTCATCAACATGACAACCAGTGGCACATCTCCTCAACAACCGTCCATACCGGTGTGATGAATACGATCCTCAACTGGATGGAACTGCATTAAACACTTTGAATGTTGCGATCATATCTGACTTATGATAGCAGCCTGAGTCGTAACAAAGCACTGTTCGCCAGAGGAGAACTGGCCCCCCGACTGGGCCTGGTTTCTCCCAAGGTTTTTTCTCCATTTTAACACCTGTTTGCCACCTGATGTCACCTGTTGGAGTTTGGGTTCCTTGCCGCTGTCGCCTTTGGCTTGCTTAGTTGGGGACACTAGACAATTGACATTTGATATTCAACAGTGCTTTGATCTGCCTGCATTGACACTATTCCTTACGAGCTGCTGTGCAGCCAAAATAATGTACCAGTTATCACTGTAAAGCTGCTTTGACACAATCTACATTGTAAAAAGCGCTATATAAATAATGGTAACTTGACTTGACTTGACATACAGTACTGTGCAAAAGCCTTAGTCACATTAGTTTTATTCATTCAAGTTTTTTCATAGGTTTTTTCATTTAAGAATGAAGTAAATGGGTCTCTTTATGAATGGGCCGTTGAATCATCCGTTCACCTGATTCGTTCAAAGCGCGAACTCATTCACTGCTGTGTTGATCGGAGATGCACAATCATTCTGCTATGGCTTTATAGGTAACAAAAACAGACAATATTGTGTCTAAAAAGAACACAATATTAACTTCTTATTTATTGAACCGTTGTATAAAATCAGTATCACATTTGCACTCGTGCTCTCCGGAACAAAAACAGCACTCGTGTTATATTGCTTAAAGGGATAGTTCACCCAAAAATAAAATTTCTGAGATTAATCACTCACCCTCATGTCGTTCCACACCTGTAAGACCTTTGTTCATCTTCGGAACACAAATTAAGATGTTTTTGATGAAATCAGAGGGTATCTGAACCACACACAGGCAGCAACGTTATTGTTCCTTTTTAAGTCCAGAAAAAGTAGTAAAAACATGGTTAAAATAGTCAACTGGACTAAAGTGGTTCAAACTTATTTGTATATTATGAAGCGATGAGAATACTTTTTGTGTGCCAAAAAAACTAAATAACGACTTTATTCAACAATTTTAACCGTTGTCATACGTAGTGAACTCAGTGCAGGCTTCCGTGTTTACATCCGAACACGTTCTAACGTAAACAAGGAAGCGCTGCACTGAGTTCACTATGTATGACAAGGGTTCAAATTGTTGAATAAAGTTATTTTTGTTTTGTTTTGCGCACAAAAAGAATTCTTGTCGTTTCATAACATTACAGTTGAACCACTTTAGTCACGTTATATATTTTAACCATATTTTTACTGTTTCTGGACCTCAAAAGGTGCAATGACATTGCTGCCTATGTGTGGTCCAAAGGATGGAGATGTGCATTTAAGTGCAGTCAATAATAAACAAGCAAAGCAAAACAAGAACAGGGAACATAGAAATAGGGAATACTAGGAACAGAAACATGCAGCAACTATATTCATTCCACAACTGACCAAGAATAAAAGAAACACAAGGGCTAAATATACATAAAAGCTAATGGGCTAACAGGACACACCTGGAAACAATCAAGACTAATCAACAGGCAAAACTACAATGGACTACAAACATGGCACACAGGACAGGAAAACAGGTACAGGACTTCAGCATAAAAGTCTGTGAAACGAGCCAGGGACATTACAATCACATGTCTGCCCAGATGTTTGAAAACTTGCCTTCTTGGAAGAGTGAGGCATATATCAATTTTCCAAACTGCTTGTCCCATGTATGGTCACAGGGATCCAGTCCATCACAAGGTCAACATATACATTCATACTAAGATGAGCCAAGACTCAAACCTGAGGCCTTTTTGTTGTGAGAAAACAGTGCTACCCACTGAGCCACCAGGATATATACATTTCCTATGTTCATTATTCAAACTGCATGGGTTCCATTAGGAGGTTGGTGTTTGTTTTTAGATGAGACGGGATGAGTCTTTCAAAAACCTTCATGGCCTATGCTTTTTTGAAGAGGAAGTATGATTAAGAAGCTTAATAAAAAAAGAAAATCATTGGGCACTGAGCAATGTATTTTGGTTGGTCACTTGTGATCGGACCAAGTGAAATTACTTTGCGTACCATGTGGCCACGTAGGCATTTGCTCATTGCCATGATTTTTCTAGGGTCCAATTCATAGCTTTCAAAAACCAGGTCAGATATGGCTCAGAATTGCTTCTTTTTTCATTTGTTAATAAAGGTTACATGTACTTATTATGCATAGTTACATGCATCAAACCCTGTTCCTAACCTTAACCCTATAGTAAGTATATGTTTTTAATTACTATTACTCAGGCCACCTTTAAAAAAAGAGTGTAACCAAATATCTTATATCAGTAGGACTGTCAAATGCTGTGTGGCTTGGCCTAAATTCCACCTCATATGGCCCCCTCAGTAATCAGGTTTTAAGGGCTTTAAATTATGATGTCATTTCCTGTATCTCATCAAGTGTGGGTTGTTTCTCTGTGTCCTGTTAAAAGTTTGTTTTTTCCCTGTGAAAACAAAGGTCAGTGAATACCCTATCCTCCTACTACTAATCAGATAAGGCAAAATCTTAAAAAAAGCTACATTTAATTGCTTCGGTATGAATAAGATCACTGCCAGTGAATGATAAAAGAACTCTATCTAAATCTGAAACGGACATTTTCTGTAAACTGCATGCCAGTGATGGTTATAGACATCAGAAAAAACAATGTTTTTCACAAAATGATTGTAATAAAAGCATTAAATTTGAGCCAGTTTTAGAAATGACAGAGATTAAAACGGTTGTCCTCCCACACATGAATTACAGTATCAGTGCTGCACTTTCAGGAACCATTATTATCAGTCATCAAAATGCTGGAATGGAAGACTTTGACAGTCAGTGCTAATACAAAAAAATTAACATTGGAGGTTCCTTTATGATATTATCAGAGTGACCTGGAGGACACAATTTTTTCACTTTGTTTTTTTTTTTTGTTTTTTTTTTTTTACAGTGATAGCAATCTACCAAAAGCAGCATAAAAGTAGTCCATCTGACTTGTATGCAATACTTAGTCATATGTACCCATAAAAATAACTCTTGTCCTAGCTAGGCCTAGGGCACAGCTCTCGATTGCACACATTCAAACAAGTTGTGTTGTTACGAGTCATGTGAGACAAAACATCTTTTGTGTCCCACAGAAGGAAGAAAGTTATACATGGTTGACCGAATTCAAATGATTTCTTCATTAGTGACAGATCAGAAGATGAGAACCTTGGTGTTCCTCAAGGTTCTGTCCTGGGTCCTCTACTCTTCATCATCTACCTGCTGTCTCTTGGTCATACACTGTGTTGCTTTTTCAAATGTACATTATAGGCGACTCAAACTTGCAGTGCTTTTAGATTAATTAGCATGTGGAGCCATACTTAACTGACAAGCTGCGCATAAAAAAAATAATTGCAGCCTTTGCAATTTAATAATCACACTAAGAATCACGTTTAAGCGTTAATCGCGTTTAAGAAATTTTACTTGTCTATCTGTCCATCTATCTCTGTCTGTCTACCTGTTCCTTCTACCATCTACCTGTCTGTCTCTATCTATCTATCTATCTATCTATCTATCTATCTATCTATCTATCTATCTATCTATCTATCTATCTATCTATCTATCTATCTATCTATCATCTATCTATCTATCTATCTACTTGTCTGTCTGTCTATCCATCCACCACAGTCAATGCTTAATTTATCTGCATTTTTTACTAAATTATTTGTAACGTTCATTAGAATTGAATACAGTGCTTTGTGTCCCACAGAAGAAAAAAAGTTTTACATAGTTGGACAACACATCTAATGATGACCGAATTCATTAAGAGATATGATGACGAGAACCTTGGTGTTCCTCAAGGTTCTGTCCTGGGTCCTCTACTCTTCGTCATCTACCTGCTGTCTCTTGGTCATACACTACCAGTCAAAAGTTTGGAAACGGTAAAGATTTTTAATGTTTTTTAAAGAAGCTTTGTCTGCTCACCAAGGCTGCATTTATTTAATTAAAAATACAGTAAAAACGGTAATATTGTGAAATATTATTATAATTTAAAATAACTGTTTTCTGTTTGAATATATTTTATAAAGTAATTTATTTCTGTGATGCAAAGCTGAATTTTCAGCATCATTACTCCAGTCTTCAGTGTCACATGATCCTTCAGAAATCATTCTAATATGCTGATTTGATGCTCAAAAAACACTTATTGTGTACAATTGTACAAAATATTTGTGTACAATATTTCAGGATTCTTTGATGAATAGAAAGTTCAAAAGAACAGCATTTACAGCAAATATAATCTTTTGTAACATTATAAATGTCTTTACTGTCACTTTTGATTGATTTAATGCATCCTTGCTGATTAAAAGTATTAATTTCTTTAAAAAAAAAAAAAATTCTTACTGACCCCAAACTTTTGAACGCTAGTGTATAATGTTACAAAAGCTTTGTATTTCAGATAAATGCTATTCTTTTGAACTTTCTGTTCATCAAGGAATCCTGAAAAAAAAAAAAAGTACACAACTGTTTTCAACATTGATAATAATCATAAATGTTTCTTGAGCAGCAAATCATTATATTAGAATGATTTCTGAAGGATCATGTGACACTGAAGACTGGAGTAATGATGCTGAAAATTCAGCTTTGCATCACAGGAATAAATTACTTTATAAAATATATTCAAACGGAAAACAAATGGTTATTTTAAATTGTAATAATATTTCACAATATTACTGCTTTTACTGTATTTTTAATTAAATAAATGCAGCCTTGGTGAGCAGACAAAGCTTCTTTTAAAAACATTAAAAATCTTACCGTTTCCAAACTTTTGATTGGTAGTGTACATTGTAAAAAATATTATAAAACTATTATAAAACATATTTTCATTTTATATTGTTTGTAAGGTGCATGGTGTCGTACAAATACAAAACACCATCATCCGCAACATCACCTAAATCACAAACTCAGCTTAAACCTCATTTTCAATTAAATGTTGTTTTCTTTTCACATTTTTGTCCCTTTTGTATACAGCTGTTTTGAAACACTCACTCTCTGTAAAGATACACACATGAAAAGGATCCCTCAATCTTTGGCACATAGGGGAGGCCCCCAGCATTCACAGGGGGTTGTAGGTGTTGGGAACCAGTTTTTTCCAAAAACGTGTGGGTGTTTTTTTAGCTCAGTGATAACTTGCTGATGGTGCCGATGGTGGTGGACGGGGCTGTTACGCTATCGCTCCCCCTCTGAAGCACCGTTCTCGAGCCATGCAGCGACTGGGATTCCCCCATCTGACTCAGTTAAGTCCTGTGGTCCATTTATGTACCTGCACCTGAAACCCGATGAAGCCCAGACATCCTCCATGGGCCTTATGTGCCTTATGTGCCTGCAAGTGCTTGCACATGCAGCAGAAGGTTTCTATATTGTTTTACAGTATATTACAGACAGTGTTTTATGTAAGCGTGTGGGTTGGCCCATGACACTTTATAATTAAGCTCTATAAGTTGCACTGTGTAGATTTAGGCTCAAGTCAGGCACAAGTATTTAGGGGCTAGTCTGTATGCTATCAATTAATAGTTGTAGTTCTAGTAGGTTCAGATGAATTTGACATATAAAGATATGTATAACTAGGTAGAAAACACCTTACAATATGATTATAAATGAGGCACAATAAGAACAACCTGCTCTTAAGTGATATTTAACATGATTTTACTTTATTTTCATCAGACATCACGTCATTTTACGGCAAGCGCTTTCTTGACACTGTCACAAAATAAGTGTCCAAATTCACAGTACTCATAAAAAAGTAGGCTAAAAGTACCCGATGACCTACTTCTTCTAGCGAGATTCTGAAGCGTGCATACGATGGACACTTTACTATCCCATGAGGCCACGGGAGAGAAATGGCAGTGACAAACTCTGGACTCTGGTAGGTCACGTGATAAGGGCAACATGGCGAATCTAGTATGTCCAGATTACATTCAAACTACACACATTCATACTATATAGAACATTTTTTAGTGGTCACAAAGTAATTACTTATTCAAAATAAGTGGCTACTCGAGAGAATAGACGATTTCGGACGCAGCCAATGAGCAATTGATGTCGCTGATGTAAAAGCTTTGTCATAACGGTCCTTTTGAAAGTGTGGGATGAAGATAGCGATGGAGATTTTTTAATAAAATTGGGCCTGTTTCTCACACAAAGCAATTGCGTGTATTCCGAAGATTTGGATTACAGAACAAATACAATTTTATGATCATTTTGTGGTGCGTTGTGGATATTTTATGATAATCTTTTGAGCCACAGCATATACATAAAAAATTTCTTACATGTCCCACAGCAAACAAAATAAATATTGCTTGACAATTAATGGTTAAGTGATTACAGACATTTTATACATTTTTAAAATGTTTTAATCAGATCTTTGAATGAAATATTATAATTTAAAACTCATTATTATAATATTATATTATAATTTAAAAAAAAAAGTAAACTATTCAATATTCTGTTACTGAATGTATTTAATTATCAATTATTCTCAGCATGTTTGCTAAGATGTCTCTTTTTTTTAACAAGAAAAAAATCTTGGAATCCTTTAAAAAAAAAAAAAATTAAAATTAAAATGTGACCCTCACAAGCCTGATCTGGGCCACACAGTTAATTTAAAATATAAAAACACTGGTGATACATGATATACATCGCCGTTAATAATTTATCTTCTTCTGCTGCTTAAAACAGCTTACAGTCAAACTGTCATAAAACACTTTAGATGACATTTATAGCAACAAAATGACTAATTGCAGCAGTAAAGCACAAGAAAACAACTTTTTACTTTTTTTGTGAGGGACTTTACATCTGACTCAAAAAATAGGGATACTATTTTATTATGTTCTTCCCAGTTTTTGATCGTAGCTATTTATGCAGCTGCTTTTTCAGCTGGTTTCCTGTAAACATTCTAAAGGTTAAAGCCTGGTTAAAGTTAAAGTCTGGTAAACGTTTGTTTTGGGTATAACAGTTCTCCCCCCGTTTCCCTGCACATGTATGCATGAGAGTTCGATGCTGGCCTTGTGGCATCTCCCTCCCGCGGCACAGTCATTTGAAGAGCTTGTAAATATCAGAGCCCATCGCAGATGACATCATAGATAACCTTCAGGGGACTTCACTGACATTCGAGACTGGCCAGGGTGAGCATTCTCAAAGACAAAAGAAAACAGGAAGGAAACGTTTCAAGAGCAGATGAAGTCATGCCTGTTTAGACTTTATATAAGAGCCAACTTTCACTCGTTTCTGTTCAAAATAGGCTTTGTTTGTTTCTATGTATAGGTGAAAAAGTTTTAGTGGAAATTTCCCATGTATACAGTAAAAACGTACTTCAAAGCCTTAAATTCTGGTACTGTTGTAGTCGTTGAATAAATACAATACACTTTGGGGAAGACCAAATTTAGAACCTGAACAGGTCACAACATGTGTGACTGAAATACACACAGTTTCATCAAAGTTTCATCTACTTGTTTTTTCAGGAATATTCACATATTTATCTGTCAGTTATCTCTGATATGTAGTAGGGTGAGGTGAGGGAAGATGTATACAGGCATATGAATAGTTACATATTTAATTGAAAAAAAAAATCATTTTTTAAATGAAGATATGCCCATAATAGTGACACTATGAATCCAAATCAAATGATCTCACTCGATTACCCTTTAGGTTTTAATACATATCAAAAATGTACATCTAAGTTACTGAATAATAACCCCATAAATTTCAATACAAATGAAGAAAAAAAAAAAAAAAAAAACATCAACTAACAACATGCCATTTTGATGCATCGGTTTTTTTTTTGTTTTGTTTTTTTGAAGGTGTCTTTGTTACAGTGTTATTATACATTTAAAGCTGCAGTCTGTAAGTTTTGCCTCTTTGTCGCCATCTCTGTTTGAAACCTGCAATAGCAGTTATTTGCGGAAATATCATCTTTGTGTGGGTTCTGCATCGACACTGCACAGATTGTAGTCTTGGATGTATGACCAAAATATGAATTTTCACCGGGAAAATGCCATCTGAACACGTAAGTAACATGTCTGCCACCGTTCTGACCAACTGAGAAAAAAAAAAGCATTACAATGAATCGCGCTACCAATGGTGATTAAATCTAAAGATCGCTTAGTTCGGATCACATCAAACCGTGCAAATTATTATTATTGTTATACTTTGTTCTCAAATTGTTCATGTTAACAACATCAGCATTGCGTGACTAAGTGTATTTAGTGTGTATTAGCTCTCTACAGTCTAATCTCTACAATCTCTACAATCCGCCATCAAAATGATAATTTAATTATTACAGCTGCTGTGAGAAAAGGCTATAAATGATCTGTCACTTGCAGCATCCTCACATGATATATAGTCTACTAGCTGCTCAAATTTCCCATGGAAACCAACCAGTACCATCTGGATTAGGAAACATTATTACAAACATACACAAGAAACTTTGAAATCTGACATAATAAAATGTCACAGATAATTTTCCAAAGACGCAAAATTAGTGGTTAACCTTAGCACTGTTTTGATTAAATCTTACAAATGTTGATATTCAGATAAAATTATGAAAACTGAGAAGAGCACAGCCATTGGTCAGATGTGTTGAGATTTTGTGCCATCATCGGTCATCTTGCCCCAGGGAGCATCTTGCCCCCATCTTACCTAAACATACAGGAATTTCCACACAATAGTTATATTTCAGCTCACCACAGTGGCTTTCATGAAACCATATAAAGATTTACTTTGATAAAAGCCACGATTCATCAAGTTTCAGTCTTCATAATTACTTTATTGTATGTCATGTGAAACAAGCACACTGGAATTGTTACTAGTTTCAGCCTACCTGGTTATTAATAGCAGAACAAAAGAACTGACGAGAAGACCAACAACAGAACAACTGCAGGAACATGTTCCAAAATAACAAAATTCTGAAATGATCAGCAGATTTTGTAATAGCTTGCATGGGTGTAGTTTATCTGTGTCAGGGAACAACACGTTGAACCAGTTTTATATTTTCCAAAAACATTTAGAAATACATATCTATTGCCTCACAAACTTCAAAAAGAGCTGATCACAAGGTTTAGACAGGAGCACCTCAGGGTAAACTCTCGAGAGTGTCAAAGAAAAGGAGAAAGGTTTTTAGACAAAGGGTTTAGGATAGAGCCAATGTTGCACATGCTGTTTTCGAATGTCATTTATTTTTCCAGTAGCTAATTTACTTGTTGATTATTTGCTCTATAACCGGCCAAACTGTCCTCTATTCTTTACATCTGTATCCAGTGTTTCCCGTCTCTGGCCTGTGTTGCATTAACGACTGGTGCATCTCTGAAAATATCTAGGCCTACGCTATTCTTGCATAATTTTATAAGGCATGAAAATGTATATATTAGTCTAAATTATTGGGCTCATTTCTATGTTGCACTCTGTTTGATACGCTATGCATGTATGAGTTTAAATTGAACAGATCTGGAACGTTTTTGCAAAGAAGAGTGGGAATCAAAGGGTGCTTCAACTAATAATTAGTTCAGGGGTGTGCACACTTATGCAGTTAGTTAGGGGTTCAAACCACATATGAATGTAGCTCTTAACGGATTTGTAAAAATTACATTTCATGTGATTTTTGGCTGTTCGCACTTGCTAAATCTGTTCAATTGAATATGTACAAAAATCAGATTTGGACTGAATAGCCTTATATTGTTGGAATCCTTGGGTAAGGATGAACAAAACACATGTCTCGGATTCAGTCATCACCCTGGATTTTTTTCTTTTGTGAACTAGTCCTAAGTTTTCAATAACTGTTAAAAAGCTTTAAAACGTATATTTCCTTAGTAAATTGCCCGTTTTGGTGGCAAATTGTCTTTTCCGTCTAGGTGGTTACAGGCTAGCTAAATAAAATCTAATACCTTTTTACACATGTGCTTAAAGGCCTTGCTTGAACCCTGTTAATTTGACACCCAGCTATACATATTTTTATTTTTCTCTTTGAAAAAATGTGTCACTTTGGTTTTCAATGACATTGCATAAGTTCTAATTTTCACATTAATTGTGCAAAAGTCCCGATATGATTTATCTTTGTTTCATTTTTTACATCACAAAAACCAGCTGTTTTAACAGAGGTGAGTAGACTTTTTACATCCACTGTATAAACATGTTTTTTACGCTATGTGATGTTGCTGACAGAGGTTCTTCATGCTTCCGCACACACATTCAGCTAGTTCATAATGAAATTCTCACCTGACAGAGAGGCCTGACACTGCAAAATTCACCTGACAAACAGAACATTTAACCTATGCTTGGCAGGTTATTCGCCACGTAAAACTGAAGTAGGCCTACTAAATGCGATCATTTCATCTATGGTGTAGTACCTTCACCTTTACTGAGCATTTGCAAGTACTTCTGCTTCTTTGTCATGCATGTCATGACAAGCTCTAAGCTAGCCGAATTCAGAAAAATACAGGCCTATAGTACTTTCACAAGAAAATTTGAGATGACTAGAAAACAAGAAAGAAACAAAAAATAAAGTATGCCCTATTTGGGCTTCCGTAATATTAGTAACCTATATTTTTGCCATTTAAAGATACAGCTGAAATAGTAAGAATAGTCATTTGTTCCAAGAAGCTTTATGTTGTAGGATTGGCCAGTATAGGAGTTGTTGGTGTGAATATAAAATCCTAACTTTGATACTGTTATTGCTATTAATAAGGTTGATTAATATACTTTTATTGCATGCCATATTTATGTACACATCCCAAACAAGATGATGTCTGTCTTAATTTACAGTTTTCTACAATCACTTAGTTTCTGAAACTTGCTGTCATTTTTCAAAACTATAAATGATCTAACGTAGACTAACAATGTTCCGTACAGATGAGCTTTTACCACAGATCGTTGAATAAATACTTCCAGGTCATACATAAACTATATATCTGTGTCATCTTCATTTCTTCCTCTTTCACCCCCGATTAAGACAAGAGACACCCCCGCCGTTTGTTCCAGTGAGATTTTAGTACGTTTGCAAGGTGCGCCCACTGCGCTTGAAAATGGACGGTGGGCAAGACACACGTCAGACTGCAGCTTGGGTGGGGAGACCACTAGAGCAGCGAAAATGTACATTTCGACTTAATTTGTGCTTCTCACAGTATGACAGTCTTTATTAAATAAATATTATATTATCACAAATTGTTAAATATATTACCTTTTGTTAAATAAATGCTTTGAAATGGTAATTTTTAAACGTCAATTGCGGACGATGACAGCTTGGCGCCACTCTCAGGCAAACACATGTGCATCCTGATCATTTATGTTTGGAAGTTTTCACATTGGTTAATCATTACATTTTTTAAATCAATGCAAATTGTTTGTTTTCAGAAAGATGTGGTAACGTTATTCACTAATGTTTCACAAGGTTCATGCTTAACTCAGATGCCATAGGCTAATTAATGGAAACTCTCAGATGCCAAACTCGCATGGTCCTCTAGCTTATTAAAGCAGCAATTAACTTACATTTTAACCAAATAAAAAGGGATTAGCCTGTCTGATTCATTTAAATGATGTTTTCTTCAGTTAAAATAAATAAACAGCTCACAATTGATCAGTTAAATGTCTAATTTCGCCATTGAAATCAAGTTATCCACTCTGCACGGCACACTGTTAACCCTTATCATCTTCCATACACAGGCAAAAGAGGTACTTTTCCCCACTTTTCTCAAATACTATTTGTCGAAAAGACATCAATAGGTATTCCCCCAGAGAATGAGCACACAAACATGCTTGTCTGGCTCTCAACAATGGGGGAGTGGTCGCTGGCGTGCAGTGAAGGGCAAAAAGTGTACGGAACATGGTTAGTCTACGTATCATATCTGTAAAGAAAACCTTGCACTTGCAGAATCATTGATTCAAATAACTAATTTATCATGAAATACCATAGGAACATTAATTTAGATCATCACAGACAAGACACCTAGTTCACTAGAAACTAAATTTGTGATTTTATTATATACTGTCACGATTGCAGTGAATAAAGTGTTTCAGAATTTCAGATGAAGATTAAGTATATAATCAAATAAACTCAGATAATCCACAGGTAACGTAACGTGTGTTCTAGTACAAACTCTAAACACAAGTAATAACTGACAACTAAGGCCGAAAAATTAGGAACTTAAATATACACAGATAATAAACTAAAGCGACTAGCAGGTGCAATGAATAAATGAATTACCATAGTAACAAATGAAAGAGGGAAACATGAACAAAAAACAGAGGAAATGATGAAATTCAAACTAAAAGTCCATGATAGTGAAACTTAAAAGACTGAAAGTCTCTGACATATACATGTAAAATAAAAACATCACAGTGAAAGCTCTAAGTAGAGAATACTACAGACACATTGAGACCATTGAACAAATTCTGAACTTAACAGTATGATGAAATACAATCAAATCATAACAGGTTTCTTTGAATGAAAACAAAAATAATTAACTACAAAATCCTGAAACCTTTGTGACCTAACAAACAAGAGCAGGCTAATGCAACAGTTACTTATCATTTTGAGCAGCTGTTAATTAATAGTTTGATCATTGTCATGAAACTAACAGTTATCTCCAATGTGTGAATTGCATTTTGAAATAGAAATACTCTGATGCTAAGTTGTGTCATTGTACCGTGTGGGTGGTACTGAGGAAGACAGGTGGAGACATGGATCTATTGGTTTAATAAAAGAAACAAAACAACAACCAGGAACAGGGCGAGCAAGGCAAACAGGGCCAACAGCAACCATTACATTCAACAAAGGAACAAGGGAAACACACAAGCTATATACACAAGCCTAACAAGATAACAAGACACATGTGTCTTGGGGATCAAGGGGAAATCAAGGGGAAAGCAACAAGAAGACTACAAAACTGGAACAGGAAATGGGAAACCAGCCTTCAACATAAAAGTCCAGATCAGATAACAGACATTTTGAAAGGGTGATTTTAGTTAAATAAACAAATGATCTTCGGCTTGTGTGTATTGTATCCAAGCAATTGGAAAAGAGTTTTGAAAAGAGTTTTTTTTTTTTTTTTGGTAAGTTTTGAAAAATGACACCAGTGTTTACAGGGCTTGAAACAAAAAAATTCATTAAGGAGCCATTAGCTCCTATGGGGGGAAACAGGCGCCAAATAACTTTTTTAAGAGCCACACAACAATGAACTTAATTTTTAAATCATTTACTTTTAGTCATCCTGTTGTGTTTATATAGCTCCCCTTTAAAGTTTCAGCTTTTTCATCTTGTGACTTTTCTGGGAAATGAATATCACTATTTTCACTTAATACTATTATAGTTTTTGTTAATATTTTGAATCTGATTAGATTTTTATATTTTCTGCTTTCCTTTTTTGTTAAGTTTTAATTTTTTGTTTTGTTTTTAGTTTTATTTTTTGTTGTTTTTAAACATGTCTGTTTAGTTTGTATAGATTTTTCTTTTAGTATTAACATTTATTTCAAGCAATAAAAAAAATGTTTTTAATGGTTTTAGTTGACTATAATAACCATGATGCTAGTAAAAATCTTTATATTGAATAATATGTGTCAAATAATGTTCTTAGTCCTTTTTCCTGAAGCTACAACAGTTTATTTTGAATCAAATGAAAATAAATATAAATATAAGGAAATAAATATATAAATATATTAAATTTGGTTTGTGTAACCATATAACAAACAGGGGCAATTAATATACATACTACTTGACTTTGATTACTTTGAAATACAGCGGGACTCTTATTTTGAAATGTCTGTGCTTTACTTTTGCTGCTCATTCAAGTTCAGATGAGGATTAAAAAATGATGTTGCTACAACCTTTTACAACACAATATAATATAAATAATATAAAGTAAACTTTGCCATAATTGATCAGCATTAGTTCATAAGCAGTCGGTTGACAAATGTGCGCTAATCATTGAATGCGAGCTGCTCTGAAGAACGCGCAACAGCGCCATCTGTTGACTTTAAAACATGCAGCACTCACGTTTATTTAATACAATTAAAGTTAATAATCACATTAGGGAGTATCGCGATTTGTTTTTCCATCCACAAAATATAAGACACCTTAAATGCTCGTTTATACTGTTTAAGGCACTGAAGACTTTTAATGACCTTAAATTGATCTGATGAGCATGAGCGGAGTGGAATAATGAAAGTGATCTGCATGATTGATGGTAAGCACGCGCTGCATTGGTTGTGTATCTGCAGTCTGCAGAGCCGGTTTCCTCTTTTGAATGACGAATATAGACGAATTTATATGAAGAAATAGGCAGTTGTCCCCTTAACAGGAGTAGAATGGTGTGTTCAAATGCAGCTGTTTTGCACTGACGCAGGTGACCCGAGGCAACAACACAGACGGCTTTCATCAGCTCTAGTTCTTTGGCGTCTGTTTGGTGGTGTGTGAAATTTTTCCCTAGCTGTTCATATTTTGGCGCTCTAACTCAGTGAAACTTTCACAGGCTCGTTTAATTACATCAACACAGCAAATTATGTGATAGGCAAATCACATGGAAATTTTACAGTCATAGTGTGAATTTGTATGGTCGCCAACGACCTCAGCAAAAATATCAAATGCAACCGTTTTAGGCGCAGTCTGGAGCCCTGGTTTACTAGAGTCATTGTAAAAAAAAAAAATTGTGCTTTACACATTTGCAATTGTAAACTTTTTGCAAAATGTGAATCACGTCATTAGACACATCACTCAAAACTAACAGCTCTTTTGTGTTTCATTTGGGAAACACTGGCCTTTAAATGTCACACTCATTTACCGCTTACCACTCATTTACCAAACAATTATGTGTAAAAAAGCTTATACATAATTTGTTCGCTTAGAAATCAAAACCCATTGTTATGAGAAAGAAATCCTTTATTTTTACCCCTGTAAATATAGCCTAATTTGATCGCTTAAAAAAATCTAAAACTAATGTTTTAAGAAAAACATTTTCACTCTAGCATTTCTGTTTATTTTGTAAATATATACTGAATATCCATACAAGTCAAGTCACCTCTATTTCTATAGCGCGTTATACAATACAAACGGTTTCAAATCGGTTTCACAATAGTAACAAATTCAAATTCTCCAAAAAGCCAATAATGTCATTATTCAGCTCAAGTAGGTTCAGTGTTGATTCAGTTTAAATAACTGTAAAATTAATCAATTGTGCAACAATTGTGCATACACATTGTATTTGTGCACATACATGTCACACGAGTGCTATGACAAAATCCTGTGCACTCTGAACAAGAAAAATGCACAAGATAGTAGTGTTTTACATTTGTCACATTTTTACATTGAGTTACAATAGAGTTGAATGAAGATTTGTTTGCTTTTGAAAGAGAGATGTGACATTTTGCATGCGTGTGCATGTTTTGTGGTTTTGTGTGTAGAGTTTCAAGAAATGGAACAAAAATTCACAAGTCACGCCCATAATTACCATAGTCTGAAGATAACAATCATGATGTTCTATTTGTAGCTGTTCACACCCTCGGAGTGGGAATTAAGGCCCATTCACACCAAGAACGATAACTAAAGATAACGATAAAGATATAGTTCTGTCAGGATCATTATCGTCAAAGATGACTGGAAGTTAGTATACAGTTTGGATTGGCGGTATGGTTCTGTTCTGGGCAAAAGAACTCCCTAGCATGGATAAGAGCAGGGAGAGCAGCGATAACCCCCCTTAAAGTAAACAGAACAGAACCAAATCATTGGTTTCCATTATCATTCATTTTCTTAACGACAATAGTTAATGTAACAACATTATTGAAGAAATTAATTTGATCAAGAGAAATATCATAAGGGCAAGTCCTGACTGGACAGAGGAGGAGCTGGGGATGGAGGAGGGTAATTAGCTTCTAAGCAATGCGATAATAGCTGCTAATAATACTGAATGGACCATATATATACAAATGCAGTGATAGGCATCGTATTCCTATAGGTCAATGTGAATCAGCTGATGCGAGCTTGACTAACGTGAACTGCCAGAACTAACGCTACACTTGATTTCTAGAAATCGTTCTAAATATAAAAGAATAGCAGTGTTCACACCACAGCTATAACAATAACGATATAGAAAATCGATATCGTTGGGATCACTTTCGGAATGATTTTTTCCAGCTGTTGAACGATAAAACACTGACAGCCATTCAGAATCTATTCTAATTTAAGGGCTTGCGCATTTAAAATGGCAAATGACATTGCGGAGAAGTTAATCGCAGAGATCTAGAAAAAGCTACCACTGTTTGACAAGTCAAACCCCCTTTTCAAGGATACTTTAAAGAACATGGATATATGGAAAACAATCGGTCATACCCTCGGAATAAATGGTGAGAAGTATTAACAATGAGATCATTTTGCCAGGCTAGCAAACAGTGTAACATAAAATTACCTCAGGTATCCAGCACTGCCAATTTAACGATTTTGTCGCTAGATTTGGCAACTTCCACGCCCCTTATGAGAATTTTTTCAAAAGCCTAGTGACAAATCTAGCAGCAACCTGGACAAACCTTATCTAGATTTCGTGACTTGCCCACTGATCTATATTTATATTAATTTAGATCATTGGACTCGCCACGTCATCTGGCCAGCGCTAGTTTCGACAACATTGTCTTGCTTCCTTTGAAGTTGCAGTGAAAAAGACTAGGCATTGTTTTTATTCCACTATATAGACTATGTCAGCTAAATTCACTGTCAGATTAGATCGATTACACTAGCTATTCACTCGAAACATAGCATGCTGAGGACATCTGCTGGTGTAAATGCAATAAGAACAGCAAAAGCATGTTGTACAGACTTTGCAGCGCATGAGCTTAGAATAAACAGACCGATACCATTCGTTGGTGTGGACGCAAATATAGTTATTGTTACAGTTATCTTTATAGTTATCATTGTTGGTTTGAACGGGCCTTTATGCATTTCTAGCCACTAGCCACGTCTACATTAATTTTGCAGCAGTCACGTGGTACATGTAGGAGCTGTCAAACTATTTACAATTTACAAGCTATAATAACAAGCTCTACGAGGACGTGAACGCTTCTTACAAGTTGAAATCACATAACTGCGGTAATTACGACATGGCGACATACAAACTTAACTATAGTTTCAAAAATTGTGTGTAACCTTTTTGAAAACTCCTCCCAGGGTAAAGATTTTAAGAATGTCCACTTGTAGTGTTGTCATGTAGCCATTGAAACCGGAGATTTTGGGTTGTGACGTCGGAGTGTGTGCTGTTATCTCCTCTGTTTGATGTCAGATTATGCGCCATTATCTCCTTTGTTTACATGAGGCAAGTCTGTGCAATGGCGGACGTGACCAAAATATTGTTGCTAATAACTGTGCTAACAAGACTTTGATTGGCCAACATGGCTTTACGGTTATATTGCCATTTGTTGGTTTGGCATGTTCTTGACAGCGCTTTTTGCGTTTACATGTGGACAGAGATTTTTTTTAAACTGTGCTTCTTTGGATGAGATTGTTTTTTTTAAAACAAAGGAGAAACATTTATTAAAAATAATATTATGTGTGGACTAGGCCTAATAAGAGATAAACCAAACTGAACACCAACTGAACACCAGCTTCAACTGAAGTGCCAGAACCACTCCCCCTACGGGTCATACATAGGCTGTCAGTGACAGCATTTCCTATGGCCAACAGCCCAAGCTAAGAGCCTCAAAGAGGCCTTCCACAGAAGGCCTACCAAGGCCGCTGAAAGGCTTCTGGAACCAAGCTTCTTTTCAAAGAAAGAGGGTACCTTTAAGGGAATGTGGCCAGGGGGCCCGAGGGAACCCTAGCCAGTCACTTGTCAGGGGAACATACTCGACCCTGATTGCCACCAGGGAGGCCGACCTGGTCTAATTTTACAAAAACCTAGTCTTGGCCAACAACCTGTCTGATCACAGAGTCTCAAATCACATTCTTCAGAGAAGATATCCAGTAAGAGGGACTGCAGAGCGTAGAGACAGGCATCCCAGAGAGCAGGACTCAAAGGGTGGCCTGTGAAGGCCACACACCTAGAACAGCTTGCTCGCTGAAAGCAAGATCCCACAAACATGGAACTCGCTCAGAATGAACCGAGTTGAACTAGCAGATAATAGGTCATACCTCAACACATTCCAACAAGCAGTGTACTCAGTAAAAACACTTTTTACTCTTTAAGCAAGAGGAGTACAACTTACGCCATCGTGCTCTAGAGGAGGTCCAAACAGGACCTGAGACTTAAGAATGACACATGGCGTCAGCCAGTGGCAGTGTCTAAGCTCTAAGGGAGCCAAATCTAAGAACCAAACCATCCAGTGAGGTTAACTAGTTTAGCTCAACCTGAGCTAATCTCATCCACACATTCCAACAAGCAGTGTACTCAGTAAAAACACTTTTTACTCTTAACACTCTGGAGTCGGGTAACGTGCCGGCGTGTTTTTCAGGATTTTTTTCACATTGCAGCAAAACAGACTTAAAATACTTGAAACTATAGAATGTCTTCTTTTATTTGTGTACACCCAGGGTAAAAACAAAATGTTGTGCTTTTTGCAATATAAAGAAAACTAACATGATGCGTGATCTCTCATCTCCCTCTGAACGAAGTCCAATCTGATAGTTCTCAGAAAATGAAGTGTAACTTAGTGAATACTAATGACACAAAAATGAGACTTATGTCTAAAGAAACATTGAAATGTCAGGTTTTAAATCGTGTAAGTCAAATCGAAAACAAAAATTCTGTTTATGTAATCTGTATGAAAAGAGAGACATGTCAGATGTCCGTGAGTCAGCTCATTATCCACTAATTCGGCCACGAAGCCGAATAGCAAGTGCTATTCAGATGCAAATTCTGAGGCAATACATGTATACATCGTCGCAATTGTGTATTTATTATCTTCAAAAGTGTTTATCTGCATGTTATAGCCATGGTTAGCGATCTCTGGAAGCCTCTGTTATTTCCTGGAATGTCACATGGTACGCCTGTTCTTCATTAGGAGTCATTTGTGGACTAAATGTGCACAGAGCGCCCTCCGGCTGCAAGTATGAATGGAACACACAGTATCCAGCACTCATAGTGATGACAATAAATACTGAATAAATATTACTCCTCTGTATAGAAAATTGACATAAACATATGAGAATCCATCAATATTTCTCCAAATGTGCATGCTTTTAGGCTAAAAGTCTATATGAAATGCCATAGAGGTAACATGAATGTTCAGATGCTTTGCATCACAGAAATACATTATATTTTAAAGTATATTAAAATAGAAAAACATTATTTTAAATTGTAATAATATTTCACAGTATTGCTGTTTCTTCTGTATGTTTGATATACAGCATGAGCTTGAGACTTCTTTTAAAAACATTATAATAGCAATGCGTCCAATCTTTTGACTGGTACTGTAATTTAAACTATAATAGTTTTTCTATTAGAATTTTTCTTCACATGATGTGCAATAATACGTGCATGCATGAGATCACAAAAATCATGTTTTTTTGTCAAGAGTGGACGTTAATACTGTTAACGTCACAGAGGGTTTTTTCACATAGCCTACCTGACTGAAAGGGCTCATTATGCGGGTCATTTTGCAGGTCTCTGTCTTCTCAGGTGTGAATCACAGCATTATTCATGAAGATTCATGCCTCCATGCATACTGTGTTTCTTCACAAAAAGTGTCTTACAAAATTTAAATTTCTATATTGTTTTATATTAACGAGTAGGCAGGATAATATTTTACATAATTTTGAATCAAAAATTCTAGTCTACAACCTCCAATACCCAGAAGTCTTGTGAACACAGATTTAATATTTATTTTTTTGGCCTTATTTCAGTGACTTAAGTTTTTTGTTTTTTCAATAACCACGCATAAACGTTATTCCTTCAAAAATACAAACGTTTACATACATGTTCCTCGCATATTATAGTAGCCTAGTTTGTGCTGAATACAGTGTAATGACACCTTTTCCATTAATATGTTTATGAACAACTGAAAAAAGCACAAATGTCAGGGCATGTCAAAACTTCTATAGGGCCCCAAATCAGCCTCAGACTCCAGAGGGTTAAAGCAAGAGGAGTACAAACTTACGCTATCATGCTCTGAGGGAGGTCCAACCAGGACCTGCGACTTCAGAATGACACGGGCGTTTCAAACTGTGGCAGTGCTAGTTACCAAGTGAGCAAACTCTAACTGAAACATCTACCAACAAGCCTTGTAATACAACAAGCTATTCTGCCTCTGAAGGAGGCCCAAACGGAGCCTTCTACTCCACACGACACTAGTGTCAACTTGTGGCAGTGTTCAAGCTCTAAGGGAGCCATATATGAAAACCAAACTATGTAGTGAGGTTAGCTTATTAAACTCAACCTGAGCTTATACATTCCAACAGGCAATGTACTCAGTAAAAACACTTTTTACCCTTACAGCAAGGGGGAGTACAAACTACGGCACCATACTCTAAAGGAGGCCTAAGTCAGGCCTACTAGTCCAGACAAGTAACACACAAGTGCTAGCCTGTGGCAGTATTAGAGTTACTGAGCTCACAAAGTGTAGGGCAGGAACCAGAACTAACATATTAAAGTACAATAACCTTGAACAACAAGGGAGTACTATTAATCCAACCCTGAAAATACAGGGTGGGTACTTCACATCAGAAATTCTCACCAAAAACAGATACAATCTGTACTGAACCCTAGGGAACAGGAGCTTTATAAAAAGCTAAAACCACATCACTTAAGCTTGAACATAGTTCAAGGGGTTCAGGGGAAACAGTGAAGTCAAAGTACCACTAGATAGTTCTGGGGGAGCAGGGCCACAGCAACAAAGTTTCTATTCACATATTGAAAAGGGCAATAGTCTGCTACCTTAGCTATCTATTTTGCACCTACACCGAAGGGACAATGGGCCTTGGCCTGACAACTCTGATAAGAGGAGGCCAGAACTAGGAAAACTACACTCACATAATAAGGGGTAGTATAAAAAGGGTGTAAAATGCTACTAGCAGTGCCTAAACCCTAGTTCTAGCCTAGGCCAGCTATAGCTGTGGGCCTATAAGGCCAACACATAAGCATAGATCTGCCTGGGGCTAAAAAAAACACCAGCCTCTACCAACGACTCCCAACTTAGAGTAGGCAAACTCTGAGAATACTAAATTTAGTAAAGCTCAGTGGAGCAAAGCTTAACCCAAGCTCAAAATGTCAGGCAGCCTGTAAGGCCGACGCTAAACATAGATCTATCTGAAGTTAGTGAAAACTAATCTCAAATCTCTAGCATTTACCAGAGTAGAAAACTAATTAACCAAAAGGTGGCTAACAGTGCGGCTTAGATAAAGCCGACATCTTAATACATACGAATGGTGGCTTCATTATCTGAAGCCAACACATCCAAAAAAGGGGACAAACACAGTACTACCCTAATAATATATCGTTACAGCCAACCTAACGGAACTTGAGGGCCCTTAGTCCGCATCCAGGAAACTGATATAAATAAAAACATAAAGAAACCTACCAAGCCAATTTCAGCAGGTCTAACTGACATGCTTACAAACAGACATCGTGTGTAAGCAACACCCGCCTGGCCTGCTGCTGCGTATAGAGCGTTGGAGCCTACCTATATCACGAGATAGTTGCACTCATCTCGTCAGTAGAAGCCGTAGAAGCGTAACCATACTCACTCCATCAACATCAGTGAATTAACCTGCTGATGTTGATGAAAGCAAGCTGAATACAGGTCCTTCTATGCCTTCTCGATCTCAGTATGAAGATCAAGAAGGAATGGAAAGCTTATGGTGGCTGGAGAATTATGGCAAAAAGGAACCGTTCGACAAACCGTCTGCGAGCGGTTTCTTTTTTAACCAGCTCCAATGGCAGCCGCAGAGGCCAGAGGCCTGTTCCACAATCTCACACAGCTGTACGTACGTGGGGGCAACAAGCTCCAGCTGAAAACCCCTTGATCTCGTCTCTACTCTGCCTCAGCAAGAGTAAGACCCGAACCATTAGGTGCAGCTATCCTTCTCCTCTCGAGGAAAAGATTAGAAGAGAGTGGAGCATTTTACAAGTAAAACACACTCACAATTATAAACAGACAGATCCCACAAGAACTGCCTGTACATGCTCTTTGTTCTCATTAAAGACTATGTTACAAGTAATGTATGTGATCAGATGTCAACTCTATGGGACATGGATGCACATACTTCCTGAAACGTGTCAGACATTGTCTTACCTTAATATTGGTTTGATATCGTTTCAAACAAAACAGTCCCTGAAGACTAAAAAGATATTGACTGGTTCTCTAGGTGCTCCTTATACTTCCGGGTCGAGCTTTGATGACGTCATAGGCGGTCGCCGGCCAATAGGATTGTCATGAGTTGATATTGTTTTCAGACACCGGTTTACGTGGAGGCGTTCCCCAATGCGTTTTCGAACGCAGAGTTGAGTTCCCTTTCGAAAGGGAACATTCCATTTCATCTTGTGCTCCTATATTTTATTTGGAACTCACATGTGATAATGTCAAAAACTTGACACAAATTCAGATGCAACTTCGCTGCCTGTTAAATAGTGAAACCATGTCTTAGTGTTTCAAAAAACATTAAAGCAATCTTTAACATCGTTTTCTTTCTTGGAAGCCCAACTCAATGATTGTAGCAGAAGTGAAAATTAGTGTTGCCCACACTTTCCACATGTAACTCGATTTTGACCTGCTTAGTCATAATTTTTGGAGCATTTGCTTGTCAGTGTAGTGAGGCCAACAGGCAGTGGCATCTTTCCTGACCTCTGGTTGTAGTATGGATCACATCTTCCAAACTGGCATAGGATAATGTACCAAAATGCCTGACTTTCACAACAAACTATGACTTACATTCTTCATCTCGGCCATCACCCTCACTGCTTCTTATCCTCTTCGATCTTCAACGTCTTCCTTTCTTACTACAACCTTATTTTCTGATGCACTGCCATCACTATCATTAATACTTTCTGGAAAAGGTACAGCTTTTCCTCTCTGTCTTCTATAAAACTTACTAACATCACCCTAAAACACATGCAAAAAGGCTATTATACTGCATGCCAGAACTGAACAATAGTGCAGCTATACAGAAAAAAAATCTATCCCCTGAAAGGACTTATATTAATATTATTATTGTATTTTAAATGAAATTTTTTTCTGTGTCATTTATAAATGACCATACACCATGTATTTCCTTGTCTAAAATGAACTCACAATGGAGCCTTGACAGCATGTGACTAATTTTCATGTCATTGTCTCCTTCACTTCCTTGTCGCCAAAAATGTCAAGCACGTGGTACATACATTTTTATTTTATTGGCTGAAGGGGATGTCATATGATAATACTAAAATGTATTTATTTTTGGTCTTTGAAGTTCATTTTGGGAGCTTGCCAAAGCAAAACTTCACATACTTTTAAAAATCCAGCGCTTAGATCCTGGTAAACGCTCATTGTCACAGTTGTAAACATGACGTCGTTCTTCTTCCACAAGGGGGTTTGGCATCAAGGCATTTGTTTCCAGGCGGACCGATATAGAATGCGACACACGTCTCCCAGGCTTGCTGCAAAATTCAACCAACCAGATGAAGACTTCGAAAATCCTGAAATGTTTCCAGTTAAGTGTACCATTTGCATCAGACGTTCAGCCAACGGTCCGTGACGTCTGATGCTGAGACTAGTGCAAACATATCCACGTCGCTATGATCAGATGCTTTCTAAACTCTTTTTTTCTCACCGCTGTCATTTTAGTTGTTTTTTGTTATTGAAAGGAAAGCGTGCAGCACATATTTTCATATTCATCTAAACGCTGCTCTAAGCAGTGTGGACCGCGTCAGGATGTTCACAAACAGTCGCTGTTCACAGATTTCAAACTTCTTTTTCAACCCCCCCCCCCCCCCCCCCTTTTTTTTTTTTTTTACCTTTTTACCCCTATGAATCAAAACGTTCACTTTAACGCAATACCTTCCAAATAGTGAGCCATTTTTAACCCACGTTATAAATGCTTAAAGGGTTAGTTCACCCAAAAATGACATTTCTGTTATTAATTACTCACCCTCATGTCGTTCCAAACCCGTAGGACCTTTGTTCATCTTCAGAACACAAATTAGGATATTTTAGATGAAATCCAAGAGGTTTTTTTTATATCCCCCATAGAAAGCAACATAATTACCACATTCAAGGTCCAGAAAAGTAGTAAAGACTTCATTAAAAAAGTCAACGTGACTACAGTGGTTCAACCTTGACCAAGGGCAATGCAATCATGAACAACCAAAATGTTGTTACTGTAGGGTGAATCATGGTGTGGCCTATGGGGGTGTGAAGTGATGAAATGAACACATAGGCAGAAGCTGTGCAGAGGGTAAATCAGAGAGAAGAAATAAATGAAAAAAACAAAAAAAAAAACACAAAATAAATAGAACAGGCAAATAAGGAGAATGTATTGGTTGGCCTAAAAAATTTGTTATCTTCATACCAGGTGTAGTTAATGCCACAATGGAGATTAAAGTCCCCCTGAAATCAAAATTTAAGTTTTTTAGCTTTTAGTATGAATATGTTAGCCTTAAGGTCATGAATAAGCTGGTGTGATCCAAAACAATGACAAAATTCGCATTTAGGAGATATAAGCATTCAAAACTTACAGTCTTTCACTTCCGCTAAAATGGATCACGGGATTTCATGACATCACATCACACTTCAGTTTCTCGTCAAATCTTCGGTCCAATCAAATACTCTCTAGAATCTGAAGTCCCGCCTCCTCCTTCACTCTTACAGACCCTGAAGCCTCGGCTGAAATCGGTCATTTGTTCACACAGTTACTAGTTTCTACATGGTGAATGGCACATAGTGCACTATATTGAGAATAGGGAACGATTCAGACAGTATAAATATGCTTTTCTTTGACGCGAATGAAGTCCGTTAGTGTCACATGAACCACCGCAACGTGAGCAGTCTGCTCCGGTCCAGAGACACGAGAGCACAGAGCGGATCATATGCGCGAGTCGGCACAGACCACAAAAGGTATCGGACCCATTCGAATTCTGCACAGAATGATGTATAAGCGATATAAAGAACATTATTTGTATATTGCTATGTCCAGAGGTTTAAGAGAGTCTAATGGCTCTGGCGAGCTGTAACATAAACAAAACGCTATTGGCTATTTAAAAAAAGGGGCGGGGCTGTTTGATATATCGCCCTGTCTTCCCGTTTTAGTTGAAATTACGTCAACACATTAAATAATGCTTGCCGTTCCAACACTCTTCAGTGGGCCTTTAAATCCAAGACTTGAAAAATATAAATAATTGTAAAAGCACCATAATCTACATATCAGTGGGCTGAGATGCATTCAGGCAAGATAGGAACAAGCATGGGTTGGTTAATACTAATAATGGTCCTCTTGTTACAATGGAATGCTAGAAGTTTGTTGGCCAATGGACAAGAATTTTAAAAAATACACATTATCTAATAAACCAGATGTTATTTGTGTTGGTTGAGACCAAATTTAGATTTTAGACTAGTTAGATATGATTGTGTTAGGTGTGATAGGAGGAAAGGAGTAGGGGTGGATGTGTAACATTTTTTAGAGAAGATATTGCATTTAGAGAGATAAGAATAGAAAATGAGCAAAGGAAGGTGAGATCATGATTATTAATTACTACAATCCTTGTAAGAAATTAGATCTGAGTAGATGCATGCAAATCGAGGGAATGGGTGGAAATAGGAGATTGATATGTGGGGATTTTTATGCACATAGTACACTTTTGGGAGGAACAAAACAGATTGTATGATAATGGTGAGGTGATTGAAGAACTGTTAGAGGAAAAGGACATGTTTTGTTCAAAGGATGGGAGAGGGACGAGATTAGATGTACACAGAGGGAACATGTCAGTATTGAATTTAACTTTTGTTGAATAATTCAATTCAATTCAAAAGCTTTATTGTCTATCCCCACAGGGGTTGAAAATTGTCTTTAGACAAAGGCTTAACAAACAATACAAAAAACAACCACACAACAACATTTTAAAATAAACTAACAAAAAATATCACATTAATCCCCACACATGTCACATGTATGTTCTGTTAGTGTCATTATTCTGGGACTTTTTGGTTTGTATTCATTAGCTCATGTGTTCCTTTGTTCAGTTTTTCCACTTCTTCTTGGTTACCATGGTTACAAATATGATTAGTTCTTTCCTTCAGCTATGTCATTAATTACCTAATTTGCCTTACTATTTTAGTGTTTGAGTTTTCAGTGTTCAGTTTAAGATACACAATGTGTAGGTTGTGTTTTCTTCAGAGAAGTTGCGAGTGTCCCCCCACAGATGGAAAGCGACCGCCCGTCGCAATGAGTGAACCAGATTCTGAGGAAAGGAAGACAGACCAGGGGTGTGATCCTGCGACACCAGCGGCTGAGGGAATGCTGGTAGAAGTGGACACTGAGGACTGGCTGATTAAACTCAATATGGAAGTATTGACTCCCACCCTATCCTACCCGGTCTTTCCACACCTACGGCTACAGCAGGTTGCTCCTTCCCTTTCGGGTACGCCTCGGTCCTCAGGCACACCGGCCCTGCCTCAGTCCTTGGCCACTCTGGCTCCGCCTCAGATGTTCATCATCGTGGCTTCACTAAGGTCTCCAGTGCCATCGATGTCGCTCAGTTCCATCGGCTCTCCGTCTGCACCCTTGGATCCATCGGCTATGTCTCCGTCGGTTGTCCCCCAAATGTTGTCAGCCACATCTACACCTTAGCTCCTCCCTCCCTCAAATCCACCGTGGGCTATTGTCATCAAGCTCTGGGTCCGCTGCACCGGCCATTCACCATCATCACCGGCAGGGTCTCGTTGGTTAGCCTTTTTAAAAATACTGTCTCAATGCTTATGTAAACTGGGAGTCAATCTCTGTACCCAGGTATAAGATCCAACCTGCTGAACTTCTTCTCCATTAAGTAACAAAGGCTTAATAAAGTGTGTGTGCATTATTAGCCCCACAACACATTTTTTATGTTTTTTTCTAATAATAAGCTGCAAAGAACACTCCTCTGCCCAGGCTGTGAGAAAACGAACAATACCAAAAATAAATAAATGCCAAGTGATTGAATATTCTTCGCACATCCCACAAGTGCTGTCATCTGCGTATGTTTTATAAACATCAAATTTTCATTATTACAAGTCCTCTCATTTGTGTAAATAGAGGAAAGAATTGAAGATAAAACACATCCCTGTGGGAGACCAGTGTTTAAAACCACATTCTATGACTTTTTGCCATTTACCAGCACATGTTGTGGATGGTCCCATAAAGATTGTTAATCCATAAAACCAAGGTTTGGTGCACCTGTAACTCCTCCAGATACCTCAGAAATGTATTTAAAAGCAGAAGAAAAATAAATTCCTTTGCAGGATTTTAGAGTCCAAATGCTTTGCAGCCTTGTCCAGCAGAATAAGGGTGGCATCTTCAACTCTGCACCCAACTCTATAAGCAAATTGCAAAGGATCAAGTTTACCAGGCATTGCCTGGGAGAGTTGCTGACAAACCACTCGCACCATGCACTTGCAGAGCACAGATGTTAAAGCCACTGGTCTATAATCCTCAAGCTCCTCAGCATGTGCCTTTTTTTTTTTGGCAGTGGGATGATGTTACTTTCCTTCCAGGCCTGGGGTACAACATTCAATCAAGAGACAGCTGAAAAAGTTGTCAACACTCCCTTTAGCTGAGTTGCACATTTCCTCAGTACCTTGCCCATTATTCCATCAGGCCCCAATGTCTTTTAGGGTTTGATATGAAATAAAACCTTTACCACAGTCTGTTCCTTAATTATTATGGGGGAAAGTCAGGATACTCTGTAGGAGTCCAGCGCTCATCTGAATAACTATTATTAAAATGAGCATAAAATTGATTCAATTTGGTAGCAAAACAGGCAGAATCAGGGCACTGGATATTGTGTTGCTTCCGATTTCTTCTCAACATAGTATTTAGGTCTTGCCAAGCCATCCGTACATTACCAATTGGTAATTCTCCTACGGTGTTTATGTTCACCGCTTCCAGGTTCTATGTCAGAACGACGGCTCAGTATCGGCCGACGCTGTTCACGTGAGCAGTACGACGCATACGCGTAATGCTGGCGCAGGAGCCGGCCATTATTAAGCCGGTGTTCTGACATAGAACCTGGAAGCGCTGAACGTAAACAGCATGACATAGAATGACACAGAAGAGAGGACATTGTTGAATAAAATCATTATTTTTGTTTTGCTTTTGCACACAAAATGTATTCTCGTCGCTTCATAACATTAAGGTTGAACCACTGTAGTCACATTGACTATTTTAACGATGTCTAATTACATTGATTTCTGGGGGGGATGAAAAAATCTCTTGGATTTCATCAAAAATATCTTGATTTGTGTTCCGAAGACGAACGAAGGTCTTACGGGTTTGGAACGACATGAGGGTGAGTACTCAGTTAACTAACCCTTTAAGAAAGCTCAAGTTATTAAAGAGTCAGTAATGGCAGATTCTTTTCGAAAGGGATCATACAAATGACAACGACCGGTACAGTTCCTCAAGAGACAGCGATGGCAGCTACAGCTTCTCCCAAAGTGACGGCATCCTTTCTGAACTCTCTGCCTGCCCTCTGATGGCCAAGCAGGCCATCTCGGCACTCTCCGTTGGCTCTGTTATGGCCACGGAACTTGATGTGCCTCACGCTACGGCCATGGAGGCCGTCCATGAATTCACTGTGCCCCACGCCAAAGCAGCCATCCAAGATTGTTCTATGCCCCATGTCAGAGTCACGAAGCCTGTTCCTGTCCTTGCTCCGTGATGGCCTCCTGACCCACCAAATCCGCCATGGCCTCCATTGCTGCTGGCATCTGTTCCACCATAGTCATAGACCATCGTCTAGTGCTCCATGGCCCAGGTCCGCCTCTGCTTAATGTTTATAGGTGTGTTCGACATCGGCTGCAGCTGGATACAACCGATCGGTGAGAGTAGCCACGTGCAGGCGGGGAGGAGCTGAAAACGGAGACGTGACATCGGACACTTTCTGCTTCCCTCGCACTGTTTGCATACTTTATCACAGCTGAAGTGAAATAAATGCAACATTTGATACTTCATTCAATACTTCATGTACTGCTTACAGCGTCTGTTTTTACAAGAATAAAGTTCAACATAAGCATATATTATTTAAATACCAATGTAGTGGGGTCTATGTTTTTTATCAGTTTTATTTTGATAAACAAAACACAATATAACATCACAACTACATGAAAAGAGCTTTAACTATTATAAAAATACAGATTTGTGAGCATTAGTGGAACTGAAGGCGTGACAAACACGAAATAAACATGATTGTGTTGTGGTGAATCCGGCCAATTGTGAAACGGCTGTGTCGTCATCAGAGCTCGTGCAGCTCTTCTTGAGAAATTACACTTGCTGTATCAGGCGTCTGATCTCAAAACGCTCTCATGGTACTTTGAAGCCACAAGGCGTCTGTCTGCCTGTCTCAAGTCGGACAACATTTCTTACTGGCATGCACTGCTTGAAGTCAGCCGCCGACTGGTCTGTGCAGTGCTGCATCAAGTCGAACAAGCCTGTTTTACCTATGTTTTTCTTCTTGTAATCATGGTTACTTTGTTTCTTGGTTTTGTCATGTGTTTCCCTTGCCATCATGTGATCATGTCTTGCTTAATCTTGTGTGGTTTGAAGGGATTCTTGTCTTCATGAGTAAGAGATAAGAGTAAGTCTCCATTTCAAGGTTTTTAACATCACAGTACGATGTTTTGAAGCAGCAATTTTCAGTTTTCAGATTTGTTTTAGCTGTGGTATAATAAACACACTTGTTGGATTTGTACTGGTCAGACAAAGTCAGAGCATTGAGACATCCAGATAAAATCTAAGTGTTGTGATGTCATCCAAAACGAATGTCTTGTGATTTCATTTTAAAGTAGCTTTATTAACTAAGCACTGCATGTCTATCACTTTTGATTTCGTTCTCTTTTCTACTTCCCGCACTCCTATCCCATCAAAAGTTTTTCATGCTCGCATCTCACCACTGATGATAACCATCTGAGTCACGTATATGGTAAGACTTTCACATTCTAATGAGAGTGTGTGTTGCTGAATCAAGTGACTCATGGGCAGGTGCTGTATCAGGCCCGACCTAGAAACTTTTCACACCCTAGATACATTTGTACCCTAATTGGTATGTTTTGGATATTAGAGTCTTGTGACCAAATTGCATCATAATGTTGCAACATAATTTCACAAGTTCACACTTACAAATAATCAGATAGTAAATAGTATGCGTAATAGTATGCATATTTGGCGTGCTGTCCGAGGAGAGGGCTCTGAGCTCAGTATTTGGCCCGAACCCAGAGTATTCCCCCAGTATTTCTGTTTAGGACAGTAACCAGGCGAGTGTGAGGAGATGGGGTGGTGGAGGAATGCTGATTACTGATTGTTGACAGCTGGCTGAAATGGCTTGATGATCTGTAAATGTTAAAATACTCAATGTTTCAAAAATTTTATTTTATTGCACAGCCCTCTGCAATACTTGATTTTGGCCAAATTCATAAATAGTTGTCCCTTGTATCATCGCTTTCTTCTCACATAATAATTTCTGTTTAGAATAATTTCAAAGAAAATTAAAAATACAACCCTATTTCCAGAAAAGTTGGGACATTTTGTAAAATGCAATAAAGATAGCAAGATTGCAAAGAATTTAGGTCTTTCAGCATCTACCATACATAATATTGTGAATAGATTCAGGAAATCTCAGTCTGTGTAAGGCAAGGCGGGAAACCTCTTTTAAATGTGCGTGACCTTCGAGCCCTCAGACGGCACTGCATGAGAAACGGTCATGCTCCTGTGTTATATAAAACCACGTTGGCTCTGGAGCACTTTGGAACCAGTTGTCACTTAACACGGTCTGCCGTTGCATCAAGAAATGCAACTCGAATCTCTGTTGCACAAGGAGAAACCTATATGTCAATTCTATGCAGAGATGGTGCTGAGTTCTCTGGGCCCGAGCTCATCTCAGATGATCCAAAAGATATTGGAAATGTGTGCTGTGGTCAAATGTCCACGTTTCAGCTTGTTTTTGGGGAAAACGGACAAAAGCAAACATCTATCATGATGGGGGTGCATCAGTACAAATGGTATGGGTGATTCTCGTATGTGTGAAAGTACCATTGAGGTGGAGGCATATATTGAGATTAGAGATGCACTGATGTATCGGCCGCCAATCTGACGTTTTTTGCTCAATTTACAACCATCGGCATATCGGCTATGTTAAATGTTAATCAAAAAACAAAAGGGAGAGAGGAAAAATAATAATAATAATAATAATCGCACACTGTTCTTGACTAAATAACTTTTGTAACTTTCATAAGTGTAGCGGACCCCATCCGAATGATGGCCAAAACTTTACTAATGTTTTATTACGTTTTATGTGTCCGTTTTCCCTCCCACAAAAATCACCAAGCACAAAGCACAGCAAAAGAAGTGCACATTAAACTATCTCTCTGTTTTATTATCATCAACATACAGCGAATTACACAAAATACTTATTACAACTAACAGTGAACAAATATATACAGGCCTTTTCGGGGAGTGCTTAATAAACTAGCAAACTTTAAATCTGCAAAATAACTCTCTTTCATTACCTGTATCGCTCCGTAAACTAGAAGACCCATCAAAATAAGAGTCCCGCCTTAGTAAAGGAGATAGTGCAGATCTTATACATATTTACAAAAAATATTAAAATGTGATCAATACATTTTTCAATAAATTGTAAATGTATCAATGTAAGGATTGAGATTTTTCTAATGTATACAGTGAAGAATATGCAGTGTTATTTTACATTTGTTTACTTTTATTTTTAAAACTGTTAAACCTACTTAAAAGCACTGTTTATTTCATATGTATCTTTGTTCTGTTGTATTTATGTAGGCCTGCTGAATGTTAAATGGATCAAATCCATGTTCAGAAATTATTTGATGATGCAGCAATAAACGTATAACGTAATGCATGTGAACTTTGCTGATTTAAAACATGATCAAAAATCTATTTTAATGACATTTCAAATAAGAGAGCAAGTGACAAATATCGGAATCGCCCCCCAAAAAATCCTATCAGTGCATCCCTAACTGGGATTGTACAGAGACATATACTGCTATTAAGATGACATCTTTCATGTGAAGTCCATGGTTATTGTGTTTAGAAAATGTCAGGCTTCATTCTGCACATGCTACAACAGAGTGGTTTTTACAGCTGTAGCCCAGATCTGTCTGCTATTGAAACTGTACAGCCCATCATGAACAGGAAAATCAGATGATGACAACCACAGACTGTTGAGCAGCTGTCTTGTGTCAGGTGAGATTGGTCAAAAATTCCACTTGCAAAACTGCAGCAATTAATATCCTCAATTCCCAAACTATTAAAAAGTGTATAAAATGCAAATAGATTAAAAATCCTTGTATCCCGGTGCTCTTTGGATAAGGAATAGGTAAACTCGTTAAGAAACATATACGGTCAAGGCAGTTGAGGATTAAGAAAATGTAAAAAGCCTTTTTTATTCATGGCTTTATAATAAAAAAATTAAAAAAAACAAAAAAAAAAAAAACATTCACATACAAATGCACACTGACGTATTGTGGCTAAGAAGCCTTCATCAGGATGTATACCACAGTTTGGAAATTGAAATGGGGTTGTATTATGCAACCAAAATAGTTGTATTATATATATGTATAATTTTAGTAAGTAGCCATGCAATATGTGGAATAATGTAGCATGGTCATTTTATAAATAACCCCCCAAAAGGTGATATTCTTTTTCTGGGTGAATATCAGGGTTTCCAGCAGCAATCCAGCAGCACCCTCTACTGAACACCACTGTACCATGTGACTAACTCGTGGCTTCTAATTTTTATAGGGAAGCAAATGCAGGTTAATCTAAGGTAATTAGGTTAATCCACACACACACAAACATAAACTCATAACTGCGAGAAATAAAGTCAGAATTGCGAGATATAGGCCAAGTTCACACAACAGCAGAATACGGTTGTCAGTCCTGTATTTGAGTCCTTAATATGGCTAACCGCATTCCAATTACCCGTAAATTTTCAGAACTCGCAATCGGAATCGGAACCGCACTGGACAACTACTAGTTGTCTATCACATCATACAGAAAGCCACTCTGCTAAGGTTTTTTGTTTTTGTTTTTGCTTTGGGTAACTTACAGCGATGAAGATATGAACTGTGTGTCATCTGAAGGTTCTTGATCCAGTCACTGTTCTCCACGGCTCCTATCAGTTTTGTGTTCTATATGCGACTCAAATGCCGTGTCATGCGCGAGACACTGCAAAGGACATGAGACACGAGGCCCGATATACTTCAAACAAAATCGAAGAACAAACTGATGTGACATAATTTTGAACAAAATCAGGCCAAAACGAAGTTCGTTTTGAATGTTCGAAACGGCTTGCCAAAGCGAACCTTCAGGAAAAGTTGCAAAACGGCTTCGTACTATTGGTTCCTGCCGATAACGTAATAGGAGGTGTATGCTTAGGCTCCGCCTTCTTTCACACAGAACTCTTCTTTGACTCATTTCTTCTGTTGAAGTAATGCCAAGTTTACACTGCAGGATTTAAAGCCCGATTTGCAAGTTAACGAGCTCGCCGACAATCGGGGGCAAATCAGCGGGTGATCGGCGCCCACCAACCTTTATGTGTGAACTACTCAACGACGCATCAAAGAGGCTCCTGACAGCTTTAGATATTTAGCATGCTAGATATTTGTCTGGCGTCAGCGAGCCTCTTTGATGTGTCATTGAGTAGTTGCGTCGCTGACGCCAGACAAATATCTAGCATGCTAAATATCTGGAGCTGTCGGCCAGGATGATATCCTGTGGTGTCAGGTGTCACGACAAGCTACAGCCAATGAAATATACACTGATGTCTATGGAAGCAGCAATAACTATCCATTCAAATATAATCTGCCGACATTTATTAATATCAGATATACATTGTGTAAAACTATAAAGCTCACTCTATTCTTCTCCAAGTTCACCGGCCACATATATTTAGGTACAAATGGATGAATTTATGTGCTGTAGCCTATAAATCCGACATACAGGACTCTCTGAACTGAGGCGCAAACAAACAAGGCGTCGCCCATCTCACGTTATAGATTAAGATCAAGGTCATTATATAGCTTTTTAAATGACAAAACATTCACTCGCACATATTTGAGAATCGGAATATAGTTGATGACATTGTGAGAAAAGAGATACATCATACAGTGTGGCTGCGGTGTGTCATGTGACAAGCATGACACGTCATCATGGAAACAATAAAGGAAACGTTCTAATGGTGGCCTTAACTCTGGGAGGTAAGATCATGGTAGACAGAGCACAGGTAAAACCATGCTCCTCATTACCATGGGTATATGGTTTCTAAAATAAATAATAAACTATAGATTGTGTAATAAAAATATTGTAAATGTAGAAAATACGAAAACAGCCTTGATTTATATTCCGCAATATTTAATATAAGTAGGCCTAATAATAGCAGCATTTTTAATAAATACATTTCTGCCAAAACACCATATTTCTTCACTGTTAGTAGCTGCAAGGTAAATTACTATAAAGGTGGTGGTGTTGCTTGTAGCTTGTAGTTGTGTGTATTGGCGTTTTCCAATTTACCTCGTCATGTCTTTACATGGTCGCGGCTGTTTTCAGCTAGATTCACCACCGAACCTGTAATGTTCCCATATCACAAAATTTAAACAAAATTCTTAGACAAATCTGAATGTATCAAAGTATCAAGCGATTTGCGTTGTTTATCACTTCATACACTGTAATAAAAATAAATAAATAAAAAAATCCATATTTAACAAGTTCTGAAGTAAAATATCTAGCTTACGCCATATTTAAATCATATTTCTACGATTGTGTTCGTCAGAAAGAAGAAAGTCATATACACCTAGGATGGCTTGAGGGTGAGTAAAGCTTGGGGTAATTTTAATTTAAAAAGTGATATAATCCTTTAAATCAGATCTGGGATGTGTTGTTTTTGAAATCATGCCGAGTGCTCGTTGATGCTGTTTGGCACAACTGTGTTCTCTTGGCGCTCGTGCACACTGCAGTCATCAAACTATCGCTCTACTCTCTATTCGTTCTTGTGAAATCAAAAAACAAATGTGTCCCTCCCTACTTTTGATATACAATCACTGATGAACATCTTTGGTTTTAATGAGGAAGGGGAAAAAGTTATACGAGGCGATTAGAACCCAGAACCTCAGGCACGCTTAACGAAAATTGTACCAAGACCATTAGGACTAATGGAAATTTAACGAGGATCTATGTATTTATTCACTAATGTAAATACTCTCGAGATTATCAATATATTGTATTATAGTATATATAAGTATGAAATAGTAAACATGAATTCTTTGTCAATAAATGTGCATTTATTAGGCTATTGTACATTTCTGATATGCAGTCTTCAATTTCATTCTAAAATTCATGTTAAACTTTCATTTAAACTTTTTACAGATTATATATGCATATCAGTTACATTCACATATGTTGTAGCTCCAAAATTGCGCCAGAGGGAGACATAAGACTCCCTCTTGGTTGTTTTAAAACAAATTTCGTCCTATAAACTACCACAAGGCGGCGACCACATGAAAACTTATAGATGTCTTAATAGATTTTAACTTTTGCTAGCATTTTTATCATATTGACAAAGCTGCACACAGGGTTTTCATGTTAGAAAACCAGATTATTTATCATGAACACTTCCAGATTTTGTTTAGGTCTTTTTATACTGGTGTTTGTTATTTTCTACACTTGACTGTTCCCCTATATGTTGAAGGCCTGAAAAGTGTCATCACACAAATAGCCTATACTTATATCTAGGTCAACTTCAAAACCAATTTATGCAACCATTTAGAAAAGAAAAGCTGTTTCATTATTACACTCAAGTTTTAGGGTCATCAAAACAACATCAAACCTCAAATTTGTAGACCGTGGGTCCAGTTGCATAAACAGTCACTATGTTAAGACTGAATTTTAATAACTAGTCTGACCAACTAGCAGTTAGCCAAGGGGTAATTAGTCTTACTTTTTGGCTTCAAATTAGACCAATCCACCTACTTAAAAAAAAAAAAAAAATTGTGAACAGTCTTAAACATAAAAAATAGATGACTAACTTGTAAGACTGTAGTCTAAACAGTTTATGCAACTGGCCACTGGTCTGTCTTGAAAGTGATACAAAGCTGTGCCACGAAATAAAAGCAAGAAACTTCTTACAACTGAGTTATCCTTGCGGCCTGCACCAAAACAACTGTGCAATGTGACTACTGGGGTCTGATTCATGATCAAATTACTCTTTTGAGCAGGTTAGTGCGATTTTAGTGAATCAAAAACATACAGCGTGACCCGTGTGTTCCGATTCACACGCACAAAAAAAGACTTTTATTGGCCAGTACTTTTTAGTGAATCAAAAACATACATGCGCCAAGTGTAGTTTACTTCACAAACAAATGACTCGTATGAGCCGGTTGATTTTAGTGAAACAAAATCAGGCACCGTGGCCATTTGTAGACTTATGAGTTTATGACTTACTTTTAATGGATGCTTTAATAAGACGCATTGCCACTTTGAATGAGTCTGATGAATCCTTCACTGAACTGAATCCACCAGAATGGTTATTAAATCAACATCTGACTCACTTAAAGGGTTAGTTCACCCAAAAATGAAAATAATGTCATTTATTACTCATCCTCATGCCGTTCCACACCCGTAAGACCTTCGTTCATCTTTGGAATGCAAATTAAGATATTTTTGTTGAAATCCGATGGCTCAGTGAGGCCTGCATAGCCAGCAATGACATTTGAGATCCATTAATATACTAAAAACATATTTAAATCAGTTCACGTGAGTACAGTGGTTCAATATTAATATTATAAAGTGATGAGAATATTTTTTGTGCACCAAAAAAACAAAATAACGACAAAACACAGCTTCATGAAGCTTCAAAGCTTTATGAATCTTTTGTGTCGAATCACAAAGTCATGTGATTTCAGCAGTTTGGCGGTTTGACACGTGATCCGAATCATGATTCGACACAAAAGATTCATAACACTCCGAAGCTTAATGAAGCAGTGTTTTGAAATCGGCCATCACTATATGTTGTTATTTTGTTTTTTTGGTACACCAAAAATATTCTCGTCGCTTTATAATATTAATATTGAACCACTGTACTCACATGAACTGATTTAAATATGTTTTTAGTACATTAATGGATCTTGAGAGAGGAAGTGTCATTGCTGGCTATGCAGGCCTCACTGAGCCATCGGATTTCAACAAAAATATCTTAATTTGCGTTCCGAAGATGAACGAAGGTCTTACGGGTTTGGAACGGCATGAGGGTGAGTAATAAATGACATTTTCATTTTTGGGTAAACTAACCCTTTAATGATGTTTTATTAACAAAGTTCAAAAGGAGTATGTTCAGATAATCAACCCAATTAGCTCAGGGGTAATATACAGCCAACTTACCTCTGTTCCACAACAGTTTTCCAGCATCCTTCCACCACCCCTACTCTCTCTCTTTTGATTACTACTATCCCAGCCAAGGCGGGACACTTGAAGCTTAGAGCCCTCCCCTTGAACCGCACACCAAATATGCATAATAGTTAATCCATCCGATTACATGTAAGTGCGAACTTGTGAAACTTAGTTATTGTTATTTTCAGTGATATCCTTTTCAAAATAAAGCATGTTTTGTGTCAGTATCATTACTGATTTCCCCTAGGACAGTACACATTTGTAACAACTGTTTTAGTTATAAATAATATTCCTATATAAGCCTCCAGGTTTCAGAACCACAACCATAAAATTTTGATAGAATGTTAGTTTGTTAAAATTCTCACATTGTTTTTTAATGTTTGAATGTGTGAACACTTATATGCCCTGACAGTGCAATGTCTGTATAGGAACTACACCTATATGGTATTAATCATCTTTAATTTTTAGTGGAATTAAATAACTGGATTATTTGTTCACCATATCTCAATGTACAAGCAGCAGAAGTGGAGATATCATCGTACATGTGTAAATGCTCATTTGAATTTCCAGATTACATAGACCTAAATCAGAAAACAAACTAAATTTACAGTTGCTTACGCATATCTAATGTACTTGCTACTATAAGCGGGGTAGTTGTGGCCTAATGGTTAGAGAGTCAAACTTGTAACTGGCAGGAAATGGGGGGAGTGAATGAACAGCGCTCTCTTCCACTCTCATTACCCACAACTGAGGGGCCCTTGAGAAAGGCACCTAATCCCCAATCACTCCCCAGGCGCAGCTGCAAAAATGGCCACTGCTCCGGGTGTGTGTGTTCAATACTCACTGCTGTGTGTGTGTGTGTGTGTGTGTGTGTGTGTGCACTTGGATGGGTGAAATGCAGAGCACAAATTCAGAGTATGGGATAGCATACTCGCATGCGTTATGGACTGTTCAGTTTATGCAGGTTTTCTTCGACTACCTTGTGAATCAACGACCCCAGGGAATGGTTGCCATCTTGTGGATAAAATAATTACTGCAAAAAAAATTAAATACGCATGTGCGATCTGCCTGTACAAAGTACGCTGGTGAAAAACGGTGATACGCAAACAGTACGCACCTACTCTTCTGATGACAAAGGCGCACGTGACTCTTGCGTACGCATAAAAACGATGGGTTACTTAATGTAATCCCGGGTTCTTTGATAACAGAGTGAGATGTTTCACTATGGGAAATCGCTTTGGACGTGACCAACTACGGAAGCTCCTATGACACCACGTTTGTCCTTGACAGACAGGTCGATCTGAGATCAGGCTCCGACCCACCTATATCACTTAGGTCGACCCCTATCAAGATCATTATAGAGATATTTCTTCCCCTTCCTGTGCAAGGAGGGAAGTGTTGGTAAAACACCTCACTCTGTTATCAAAGAACCCGGGATTACATTAAGTAACCCATCGTTCTTTTTCTAACTTCGCTCTGTGTTTCACTATCTGGGAGATATAGACCACTCCCAGATTGCACAACATATGCTATACATAACAATTATGTGGGTCCCAACCCGCTGGCTCCTAGCACCGCATGTGCTTCAGATGGCTCTGACACATTTAGTCTATAGAACCGTACAAAAGTGTGCGGCGTAGCCCAACTTGCCACCACACAGATATCCTGAACCGAAACTCCACTAAGTAAGGCCCATGATGTGGCCATGCCCCTAGTGGAGTGGGCCCTTAAGCCTTCAGGAGGTTGAGATCCTCTGCATTTATATGCTAGAGATATAGCATCTATAATCCAGTGGGACAGCCGCTGAGCAAAGGCTTCCCTTTATGAGGAGTAGCCCAAGACACAAACAGCTGGTCATTCCTTCTGAAACCTGCTGTTCTCTCCACATACACACGAAGCGCCCGTACTGGACATGATGCATTCAATCACCCCTCCTCCGGAGAAGAGAAAGGAGGAGGGTGAAAAGCTGTAAGTTCTGTAGTTGGACATCTATAAGCAGAGTCCACTACTTTAGGTACAAAAGCAGGGTTAGGGCGAAAAGAAACCTTTGTAAACCCTGGAGAAAACTGTAAACAAGACGGGCTGATAGACAGGCCTGTAAATCATTCACACGCTTAGCAGTCACCAGTGCTACAAGCAGTGCTGTCTTAAGAGAAAGAAACTTCAACCCAATGCCCTCTAACAGCTCAAAAGGGTATTGAGAAAGGGCTTCTAAAACCAATGACAAATCCCACAAGGGGACCATCTGCCTGGCCACTGGCCTCTTACGGCGTGCCCCTTTCATAAAACGACTAATTAAGCGGTGCTGTCCCGCCGTCTTGTCACCAAAACCAACCTGACAAGCAGAAATAGCTGCTAAATATACCTTCAGGGTAGAAAAAGCCTTCCCTTTATCTAGCAGATCCTGGAGAAAACATAATATGTCCCTCACTGAGCACTGAAAAGGGACTATATGACTCCGCCCACACCATTCTTCAATGACTCGCCATTTATTACTATGAAGTGAGCGAGTGGAAGAGGCTCTGGCACTCTGTATAGTGTGTATGACCAATGGGGGCAGACCTGCTGCACTCAAATTCCACCTCTCACGGGCCAGGCTCAAAGATCTATCCTGTCTGGGTGAGGATGGTAAATCTCAGCTCAGGCTCAGAGGAGGAAAAGCATACAGCAGGACAGTTCTGAGTTGCGGGGCTTTTCCAATGTCTGAGCGCTCTGACACATGTTATTCTCACCGGCTGACTGAGATGTCGCCGGGAACACAGACGTAGATGTGCGATCCAGCGCTGAAAGTCTCTCATCATGAGAAGTCCCAAATGTACTACCGAAGTCACTGAAGCCATTAAACCCAGAATCCGTAAGCACAGTCTGAACGGGACAACTTTCCCTGTCTGAAAACGATGTGAACGATGTGATTCTCCCCTCTGTCAGATTGACTCGATAAGAAAGAGAGTTTATTCTGAGCCCCAGATATTCCGTGCATCGCGCGGGCTCTAAGAGGCTCTTTTTCATGTTTATTCTAAATCCCAAACTGCTGAGATGCATTAACACCCTGTCTGTGTCTCTGACCGCTTGCTCCTTTGATGAGGAGCATATCAGATAATCGTCTATGTAAGACAATATTCTTATTCCGTTGTTCCTCAATGGAAAAAGTGCTGCTTCCACACATTTGGTAAAAGTTCTCTGGACTAAAGATAGACCGAATGGCATAGTTTGAAACTCGTAAGCAGTGTCTCGGTATTCAAACCTGAGATATTTTCTGTGAGACGGGTAATTGTCTATGTGAAAATATGCGTCTGACAGATCAATCGTCACAAACCAATCTCCCTGACGGATGGATGGACAAAGCATTTTGTGTGTCAACATTTTGAATAAATACTCCGCTTGTTTAACACGCGGAGGTCTAATATTGGACGCAGAGACGTGCTCCCTTTCTTTGGGATCACTAGGCCCAGTTTTGACGCGGCTCGTTTACACACCTCATGCAGGTTACTGTCTGCCTAAGAGGCTGAGTCAGTCGTGCTGGGGGGTCTAGACTGTGGGATAGGGAATGGAGAATTCTCTTCCTCTTCCTCATCATCCATGTCTAAGTCGAGGAGGTCAGAGTTAGCATCGCCCTCTGCGTCCTCGTCAACCGGTTCTTCCTCCTCCTGCACGAGAAGGCCCTCGAACAGAGGAGGCATATCCGGGGATTCGGCTTCCATCATGTCCGCCCAGCTCGCGGTAGCTCGCGCATGATGCTCAGTAGTTGTAGATTTTGCGGCAGCTCCGGACAGACATGGGTCTTGTTGGTTAGCCACCACTACTCTCAGTCTTCTCTCTAAGATTTTCACCGGCACTGACGCACAATGAACGCATGTTTGTGGGTCCACAAGCGACGTTTGAGCGTGTTTTGGGCCCATACACACGATGCACATTGGGTGAGGGTCCCTGCCCGAGATGGTTGCTCCACATGAAGATGGACACGGGCGGGATACAGCCTCCCTGCTCTTCGACTCATTCCCTTTGGCGGGGGTAATGACCGTCAACATGATGGCTGAAGAGTGAAAAGGTAATCGTTGGGTAGTTATCCCTTCCAACAGCTCGCCTTAATGCGTAAACCTGAAGTTGGCTTGACACCACTGAAGATCGTAATTTAATACGAGGTAGTCTGAACAGAATAGCTCGTCTTGACACGGACACTATTCAGAATTTACGATGTCACTTAACACAATACAATCCACTGATGTCGCGTTCGATGGCATAATCCAGTGACGGTCCGCCTGATGAACAGTTTAGCGAAATCAGCAACGACGTTGGATGTGCTGAGAGAGCTTGTAGTCCCTCATGGGAAGAAAGCGCGAATGATCTTGATAGGGGTCGACCTGAGTGATATAGGTGGGGCAGAGCCTGATCTCAGATCGACCTATCTGTCAAGGACAGACATGGTGTCATAGGAGCTTCCGTTGTTGGTCACGCCCAAAGCGATTTCCCATAGTGAAACACCGAGCGAAGTAAGAAAAAGAAGTCAAGTATACTTTGGGCTTTAGCTGACAGGAGTGGCACCCAGTGTGTCTTCTGCTGCTGTAGCCTATCTTCTTCAAGGTTCGATGTTTGAACTTCATCTTGACCATGTCTACATGGCAAGAAGTTGCTGCCATGTGATTGGCTGTTTAGATATTTGTGTTTAAAGAGCAACTGAACAGGTGTACCTAATAAAGCAGCTGGTGGTTGTATGACACTAACAATCATGCTGATTGATCTGTAAAAGTTCAATAAACAAGAAATCAATACTGAGTAATTAATATTTAGACACTTGCTAGTTATTTTATCAGTTTTTGTTACTCCCCTGAAAATAGATCATACTGAAGTCAAAGCATAATGCACATATCCAGAATCTAAACAACAGGTGTTTAGTTTTTGTCTGAATCTGTGTTTCTGAACAAATCAGTTGAGTGAACTATTCAAAAACTCTCTCACTTGTTAATTGTGTAACGATGTAACTTACAGAAAGGCTCACTAAAAAATTCTCAAAACTAATGCACAGACAGCCTGTAACACTTAAACACACAATCGGAGTGATATAAACAGTGAAACATTCCTGTGTGAGTAGACTGTATCGCTGTATTTGAAATATCATGTACTATACTCTGGTTGTAAATATATGGCAGAAATATTATGGTAGTTTGCTATGCAAATTCAACTTATATAAGCAATCTTGGAATGTTGCCTGGCCAGTCAAACTGGAGGATTGGAAGTAACTGTTGCCACTCCATAACGGTCGTTGACAGTTTGACAAACTGCTTCTGGTAAGCAATTTCTATTCAAAGTTTCCTTAGTGTGGTCTCTAGTGGTTTGTGATGAACTTTACTGCATCAGTTGGTTCGTAATATTTCCTGTTTCAGGTAATGGTCTCAGAACAAGCACTGGCATGTTTTCTCAAACATCTGACATCTATAAACCACACTTTAGTAAAATGATGTGGTTGATGCTGAACTTTGCTTACAGCTGAAGAAGCACTAGAACTTTGCTTTATTTCTATGTGAATTATTGTTTGAATTATCAAGCATTAATATTGATTTTCAAATGGTTTCAAGGTCTCTATAAGTCTGGTTCATCTCATCGCCTCTTTTTTTAACACCTTTTTTCATGCGTCTCACCCATCGGCTCGTTTTTTTTTTTTTTCGTTTGTGGCTAACTTGCTAAAACGCATGAGATTTACTCTGCATGCATGCTTTGCAGTTTCATTTTTTGAGATAAAAATCAAGCTTCCACTGTTTTCCACGTCATGCAACGAGTGCAGCCCCCCCCCAAAGTGACAAGACAACTTTTTTATCAGGGGTCCGATCTGATAAAAACATCTTTCTCATTTATACACTTTCGAAACTCATTGCATTGCAGATGTCACTTGCAAACAGTGAAATTACTTTTTCTATTAGGGGTGATTCATTTCATATGGTCACATTTTTTCTAACCTTATTAAATGTATGCATCAACTTTTGTCATATTCTTAAATTGAATCAGTTAATTCAAATATATGAGATTCAATTAATATTTAATTAATAAATAATAAGATACTATAAAGCTGTTACCAATCAACAAATCTATCTTCGCACTGCAGAAGTGGCACAGAAGCTGCATCTAAAGTGACGTTTAGGTGTACAGTATTTACACTGTTTAATGCAGCGCAGAAATGGCATGAATGTATTTAAACTTCAATTAAAATTCCATAGTGTTATAAGATTCAGAAGTATGAAATGATTAAATAAAAATGATACTATGCTTTTAGAAATTAAAAATCAATTTACGGAAAATCAGTGTGTTAGTAAATGAGACATTGAATTATTCACTCAACCAATTCATGAAATGGCTGATTCAATCAGGAATTAAGCAAGTAATATGTTTATGAATGGGTCGCACTTGATTCATTCAAAAATGTGGATTCATTCATTTACAAAATAGGTTTGTTGCTCAGAGACATGTAGTCGTTCTGCTGTAGCTTCTCGAGGAAGCTATTTTCATTGACAAGATTGTGTAAATAGAAAATATTATGGTGTCTAAAATGTAAGTCACTTAATATTAACATCTTGTTCACTGAACACATTTGCAATCATGCTGATATTTAGGAAAGAAAAAACATTGTTTATGTGATATTGCTGAACTATATCATGATATATATATATATATATATATATATATAAATAAAGGGTCATTTTTGCACCATGGATATTTGCACAGTATGAGATTATATATAAATATATAAAGTATTACGCACACCTTTGTTGTAGGCCCTCAGTTGGATCATATGGAACAAACCTTAAAACCTTTAAGTTGTATTTCCTTTGGGGTTATTGAGGTTCTAACATTCTTCTGTTTGATAGAAAGATCTGAGCATTCCATTTAGCTTATAGTTGAGGAGAGAGTTTAGATATTTTGGTGATCTGCAAACATAAAATAATGTAAATAAAAAATAATAATAAAGAATCTGAATTACTAAAAAAAACAAAAAAACAAATGCAGTTAAACGGTCCTCCAATGCAAGCGGAGTCCGAGTCAGTTCAACGGAGTTCAACATAACTCCAACATTATTTTAATTCTCTGTAATGTTTTATTATCCTACTTCTAAACAGATATTGTTAATAAACACCAGTTATCATCCTAAAATAACTATAGCTATAAACATCAGCCAAGTAAAACTAAGACAACATGAAACAATGAACTGATGAAACTAAGGTCTTAAATGCACAAGGAGTGGTAATGAACTGAACAGAAACAGGTGTGTAATTAGGAACTATGGAAACTAATAGGGAACACAGGCAGGCAAACAGAAAAAAACAAAACACCATGATAATAAAACAGAACTAAACAAAGCATATCCGTTACAATTACTGTCATAGAACAGAAGAAGGCAGAGTTTGAGACACATATGGGATGTAAACAGGTAAGTAACTGGAAAATAGATAGTGGAGATGAAACTGGCAGGGTAATGACTCTTCTGTTTGCAGGTGGAGATAACAGGTGACTGGAAGGCTGGCTGGCTTGAAGATGAGATGATCACTGAAAACTGAGGAAGACAGAGAACTGGAAAGTTCAAGACGGGAGCACACAGGCAAGTATCCACAGGTAGGCAAGTCAGGCTAGCGTTGGGTAGTAACGATGAGACCAGACAACTGAGGTGTGGATAGTGCTGATAGCTGATGAGTGAGTGCAGGTGCAGAGAGTCAGTAATCTGGTGATTGAGGAGTGTGAGCAGGTGTGAGCCAGAGAGGATGATGGAAAGTGTAGTGCTGTGGAGACAGGCATAGTGAATGAAACTGGTGAGCTGGTGACAGTTACAGTGGTGTAAGGTTTATTTCTTTAGTTTCTTATGTGTTTTAGTTTGGTTTTACCTGTTCATGTTTGTCTGTGTTCTCATTCATTGTTAGTTTCCTTGGTTACTGATCATTCCCTAGTTTGTTTCCATGGTGTCTAATTAAGCACACACCTGTTCTGTTTCAGTTAATTAGCTTCCTCTGTGTATTTGAACCCTGAGTTCTCCTCTGTTCTTTGTCTCATAATGAAGTTACACTGAATGTGTAAGTGTTTGTTTCTCATGGAGTTCATTAAAAGTATCTTTACCGTGCATTCTGCTCTTTTTGGATTGTTTATACATGCTAGCTTGCTTAATTATTTTCTTTTTCTGCCTTTTAAAAAAAAAAAAAAAAAAAAAAAGTATTAAAAAAAAGGCAGAAAAAGAAAATTATTAAGCAAGCTAGCATGTATAAACAATCCAAAAAGAGCAGAATGCATATATACACACATTATATATATACACATATACAGTGGGTACGGAAAGTATTCAGACCCCTTTAAATTTTTCACTCTGTTATATTGCAGCCATTTGCTAAAATCATTCTTTTTCCTCATTAATGTACACACAGCACCCCATATTGACAGAAAAACACAGAATTGTTGACATTTTTGCAGATTTATTAAAAAATAAAAACTGAAATATCACATGGTCCCAAGTATTCAGACCCTTTGCTCAGTATTTAGTAGAAGCACCCTTTTGATCGAATACAGCCATGAGACTTTTTGGGAAAGATGCAACAAGTTTTTCACACCTGGATTTGGGGATCCTCTGCCATTCCTCCTTGCAGATCCTCTCCAGTTCTGGTTGGATGGTAAACGTTGGTGGACAGACATTTTTAGGTCTCTCCAGAGATGCTCAATTGGGTTTAAGTCAGGGCTCTGGCTGGGACATTCAAGAACAGTCACGGAGTTGTTGTGAAGCCACTCCTTCATTATTTTAGCTGTGTGCTTAGAGTCATTGTCTTGTTGGAAGGTGAACCTTCGGCCCAGTCTGAGGTCCTGAGCACTCTGGAGAAGGTTTGTGTCCAGGATATCCCTGTACTTGGCCGCATTCATCTTTCCCTCGATTGCAACCAGTCGTCCTGTCCCTGCAGCTGAAAAACACCCCCACAGCATGATGCTGCCACCACAATGCTTCACTGTTGGGACTGTATTGGACAGGTGATGAGCAGTGCCTGGTTTTCTCCACACATGCCGCTTAGAAATGAGGCCAAAAAGTTCTATCTTGGTCTCATCAGACCAGAGAATCTTATTTCTCACCATCTTGGAGTCCTTCAGGTGTTTTTTTAGCAAACTCCAGGCTTTCATGTGTCTTGCACTGAGGAGAGGCTTCCGTCGGGCCACTCTGCCATAAAGCCCAGACTGGTGGAGGGCTGCAGTGATGGTTGACTTTCTACAACTTTCTCCCATCTCCCGACTGCATCTCTGGAGCTCAGCCACAGTGATCTTTGGGTTCTTCTTTACCTCTCTCACCAAGGCTCTTCTCCCCCAATAGCTCAGTTTGGCCGGACGGCCAGCTCTAGGAAGGGTTCTGGTCGTCCCAAAAGTCTTCCATTTAAGGATTATGCCGGCCACTGTGCTCTTAGGAACCTTAAGTGCAGCAGAAATTGTTTTGTAACCGTGGCCAGATCTGTGCCTTGCCACAATTCTGTCTCTGAGCTCTTCAGGCAGTTCCTTTGACCTCATGATTCTCATTTGCTCTGACATGCACTGTGAGCTGTAAGGTCTTATATAGACAGGTGTGTGGTTTTCCTAATCAAGTCCAATCAGTATAATCAAACACAGCTGGACTTAGATGAAGGTATAGAATCATCTCAAGGATGATCAGGAGAAATGGACAGCACCTGAGTTAAATATATGTGTCGCAGCAAAGGGTCTGAATACTTAGGACCATGTGATATTTCAGTTTTTTTTTTTTAATAAATCTGCAAAAATGTCAACAATTCTGTGTTTTTCTGTCAATATGGGGTGCTGTGTGTACATTAATGAGGAAAAAAAAAAAAAGAACTTAAATGATTTTAGCAAATGGCTGCAAATAGCAAATGTGTGTGTATATATGTATATATATGTGTGTGTGTGTGTATATATATATATATATATATATATATATATATAATACACACATATATACATATATATGTATGTATATAAAGTGTTACCATAATTTGTACAGTAATCTGATTACACTATAGAAGATAGTGTTACTTTATATATATATATATATATATATATATAAAGTGAATTCTTCTGCCAATAATTAATGGCGTCATCATTTGCAACATGTCTGTGCAAAGTTTTCCGATTCCGTTGTTGTGGTTATCTTAAGAGAGACAGCTAGGTGTTTGCAAAGACCACCGAAACCAGTTCTCACTCATATTAATTGCTAAAAGTGTGATAAGCATCACATTTTTGGGAAACTGTGTCGATAAAACAGCACAGTAATAATGCAGTTTTAATTGTGCATTTTTAACAGTTAATGATTTTGAGAATTACTTAATTGTTGATGTAATTTCCACGTCGTATGTTAAAAAGAATCATGGTGAGGTATGTTGGGATAGAGGTTGGAATTTAATGATCTCCAATAACCTTTTTTTAAACTTACAAGGCCATTCCTCCGAACATTGGGGGTTATAAGCTAATAAACTGGAACTCTGATGATAACGTTTCCACAGTTGTTAGAAACAGTTAGTCAAGCGGATGTGGTTTTTGGTTTGAATCATGGACATCACTTACATCAGTGAGGGTCCGATTATTATTATTATTCTGCGTTATGTTGCAGCTTTTATTACAGTTTTTTTCATCTGCTTACATACAAAATCCTTACTTGTCACACAATTTCTGAAACCGGACACTCAAACACCAGAACCACACACCAAATCTGCAAAACCATACACTAGTTCTTGGTCTTCGAATCAGTTTTTAATTTCATAGAACACTTTTGGCAAAACGCAACACACAATTCTCTATGTAACACACATAAATCTAACAGAAAGTATCTTGATGTCCATTTTTAAACCATTGTTTCTGTCCAACATGGTTGATGTATTTCTTTTCTTTTATACTGTGTAATACTGCATTCACAGCCACAAATGCTTACAGTAAGAAAAATAAATAGTTTTGTTTCAGTCTTGCTTTTATGTTTATCAACATCTCTCTGGCAAATAAGTTTCAACCTTGTACAGAAATGTACATAGGAGCTCATGAAAGAAGAGCTTTAGGTTATGAATAACTGTGTGTATATGATATATCCAAAAATAGAATATTATGGCAAAGGTGTTTGCAACGTAAGACAAATGTTTGCTTTTGAGATGTGATATTTTGAATGCAGTGCTTCATTTTGCAAGAGATGTGAGGCATTTTGTATGTGCAATTCTTGGATTTGTGTGTAAAGTTTTAAAGAAAAGGCAAAGTTTTGAAAATGTGTGTAAGCAGTTATATTGCCAGTTATATTATAACTCTTTTTATTAAAGAGATAGTTCACCCAAAACATAATTCTGTCAACATTTACTGTACCCTCATGTTGTTCATACAAACCTGTATGACTTTCTTTTATTCTGTGGAACATTATATAATTTTTTTATATATTTTTTATATTATATAATTAATTTTTGTTTTGTCCATACAATGGAAGTATAGGGTAACCAAAACTGTTTGGTAATCAGCATTGTTCAAAATATATAAAATATTTAAAGTCATTCAAGTTTGGAATGACACGAGGGTGAGTAAATGATGACAGAATTTTCATATTTTTGGTGAACTATCCCTAAAAAAAAGCCAGTTTATAACTTAGCAAGTATAGCAATAGCACTAACACTTTAAAGTTCTTTAAAAACAAATTCTGAAGCAATCAGCCCATAACAACCTCAAATTCAATCTCAGCATAGGTACCTAATTTGCATATATTGATGTATAAGCATTTTAGAAGGTCTTTCTAACCTTTATTCATACTTCAGTCTTTATTATTTGAATAAATTCCTGTTAATCCACTCACAGGGATTTTACTAGTTAAATGAAAGTATAATGTTTCCTCTGTGGTGATGATGTGGTGAATATAAGGTGTTCTTATGAGGTATGAGGTTTGAACATACATGAAAGCCATTACATCGTTCACCACTTTCAGAGACACAGACACAAGATGTGTAAGTATCATTAGTAGTGTAAGACATAGGGTTTGCGTGACTGAGGCCTTCAGAAAAGCTATTTCTTCCTTTTTTGGAAATCCAAAATTCAAGCATACATCAGATCATCATCAGGGCTGAACAATGGGCCCATGGGCATAGTATGGTGCTCATTTTTCATCCAGATCTAGGAATTTATTCAAAAATGCATTAAAAATCAGTGACTTGAATATAAACATTTTTTAATTTCTCAATTACAATCAATTTTGATAAATGTTTCAAGTCAAAATGAAAAAATAAAATTTGTGAGAAGAATACCATAAGTAGTTCACATAATAGTTTATTTCCTTGAATTTTATTATTTATTTTTTTTAATAATAATGGAATAAAGGAAATAATGTCATAGAGAGGGCCCCTGCAGACCTGCATGACTGTTTGTCAAGGTTAAGTTAGTTAAAGTTGTATGTTCTATGGGTTCTCCTCAAAAACCTAATGATGTTTATGAATGAATAAATTTATGATATAGTCCTGGTCAGTGTTATTGGCACCCATGGTTAACATGAGCAAAGAAGGCTGTGAAAATAAATTATTTTGAACTTTCCTTAAAACAATTCATAAAAATCTAAACTTTCATTGAAGTAAAACAATTGAAAGTTGGGGGGAAAATCCCATTATGAAATAAATGTTTTTCTTTAATAGACATATTAGCTCCTCTAGAAATTCTTATGTATAGGTAAAAATATATAGTACACTGCTCAAAAAAATTGAAGGAACACTTTGAAAACACATCAGATCTCAATGGGGACAAATATCATGCTGGATATCTGTACTGATATGGACTGGGTAGTGTTAGGAACAAAAGGATGCCACATCGTTTGATGGAAATGAAAATGATCAACCTACAGAGGACTGAATTCAAAGACACCCCAAAAAAATCAAAGTGAAAAAATTATGCAGCAGGCTAGTCCATTTTGCTGAAATTTCATTGCAGCAACTCAAAATGTTACTCAGTAGTTTGTATGGCCCCCACGTGCTTGTATGCATGCCTGACAATGTCAGGACATGCTCCTAAGGAGACAACGGATGGTGCCCTGGAGTATTTCCTCCCAGATCAGGACCAGGGCATCACTGAGCTCCTGGACAGTCTGAGGTGCAACCTGGCGGCGTTGGATGTACCGAAACATAATGTCCCGGAGGTGTTCTACTGGATTTAGGTCAGGCGAGCATGGGGGCCATTCAACAGTATCAGTTCCTTCATCCTCCAGGAACTGCCTGCATACTCTCGCCACATGAGGCCGGGCATTGTCATGCACCAGGAGGAACCCAGGACCCACTGCACCAGTGTAGGGTCTGACAATGGGTCCAAGGATTTCATCCTGATACCTAATGGCAGTCAGGGTGCCATTGTCTAGCCTGTAGAGGTCTGTGCGTCCCTCCATGGATACGCCTCCCCAGACCATCACTGACCCACCACCAAACTGGTCATGCTGAACGATGTTACAGGCAGCATAACGTTGTCCACAGCTTCTCCAGACCCTTTCACGTCTGTCACGTGCTCAGGGTGAACCTGCTCTCATCTGTGAAAAGCACAGGGTGCCAGTAGCAGACCTGCCAATTCTGGTGTTCAATGGCAAATGCCAATCAAGCTCCACGGTGCCAGGCAGTGAGCACAGGGCCCACTAGAAGAAGTCGGGCCTTCAGGCCACCCACATGAAGTCTGTTTCTGATTGTTTGGTCAGAGACATTCACACCAGTGGGCTGCTGGAGGTCATTTTGTAGGGCTCTGGCAGTGCTCATCCTGTTCCTCCTTGCACAAAGGAGCAGATACCGGTCCTGCTGATGGGTTAAGGACCTTCTACAGCCCTGTCCAGCTCTCCTAGAGTAACTGCCTGTCTCCTGTAATCTCCTCCATGCTCTTGAGACTGTTCTGGGAGACACAGCACACCTTCTGGCAATGATACGTATTGATGTGCCATCCTGGAGGAGTTGGACTGCCTGCGCAACCTCTGTAAGGTCCAGGTATCGCCTCATGCTACCAGTAGTGACACTGACCCGAGTCAAATGCAAAACAGTCAGAAAAGATTATTAAGGAAAAAATGTCAGCTGCCTCCACCTGTAAAACCATTCTTGTTTTGGGGGTTGTCTCATTGTTGCCCATCTAGTGCACCTGTTGTTCATTTCATTAACACCAAAGCAGCTGAAACTGATTAACAACCCCCTCTGCTACTTAACTGACCAGATCAATATCCCAGGAGTTTAATTCCCAAAGTGTTCCTTTAACATTGAGCAGTGTATTAGAGAAAAATATTTTCTAACCAATTTAAATTGTTTTACTTCAATGAAAGTTTAAAATTTATGATTTTTATTATTATTATTTTACTTTTTTGCCTTATTATTATTATTACTATTTTTACTTCATTGCTATTTACCAAGGGTACCAATTATTCATACCAGGATTGCATTACCTTAAAAATATATAAATAACTAAAAACTTTAAAAAATAATGATTAAGATGTAAACACTCAATGTGTATTTTTTTTACTAGATGGTTGCTTGACATCACATTTAATTTGTTCAATTTGTTCAATTTAAACTTGGTAACATGTTTTCAAAACCAAATTTAATAAAAAACATACATGCATTTCTAAGAACTTGACAAGTGTTTAAAGTAGATTTTTAAAACTTTTTTCAGACTAATTCCAATGTATGTGCCTCCTCGGCTAGCATTGTGTGCTGCATGGTGCAAGCTCACATTCATTGTTTTATGTTATTATTTTATTTTATTTATACTGGCTTTGGATCTCCTTAATGCACGCATTAACAAGAAGTTGTAAATACTTAAATAACCTTTAATAAGTTAACCTTTTTTTTTTTTTTTTTTAAACCAATACAGCCTCTTTGGATTGTGCCATCCAGGAGAATATAGCATGCATTTGAGTCTGTGCAAAGTGACTCCCTTTTCTGCAAAGCCTTTGATAAAATGACATGAGCTGAAGCATATCAATGCCCTCACATCTGTAGTATTACTGGGCCAAATCAGCTCTTTTTTTTTTTTTTTTTTTTGGGGTCATAACTGATACCATCTGTCCTAGAAAAGTGCATATTTTTAAATCTGATGTGGAAAAAAAATGTCTTCTATAGGCTGTTTTTTTGCACCTTTGGTTGGTCACTGTGGAAAGTGTCTGAGGGTTTTTATCTTAATTAAACTAAGAAACTGAACTCCTTCCACAAAGCTCATTACTGAAGTCTACAGACTTTGCTCGTCTGAGTGAGTATTTTTGGCGTTTATGATCACGTGATGCTGGGTTGTGATGCCTAGTGATTCATTTTGAAACTTGAGCTAATTTATGTACCACCTTCAGTTGTTCTTGTACACACAAGGACTTTATTCATGTAAACTATTACTTGTGTTTTCAGGTTTGTTTGATCATACCAAGGTCACACAGAAAGACAGTACAGAAGTATACTTGTTTTTTGTTTTATATATATATATATATATATTAGGCATTATTTTAAGTTTTATTTATATCATATATACACACATTATATATTGTCTAGCAGCTGAAAAGGTTGGAACTGACCGTTTGTGAGAAGCAGCAAAATAAAAGCCTTTGTACATGATTTAATTATCATTTAATATTTTTGTCAAGGTACAACATATTGGCTGTCAATGTACTGAAATCAAAATCAGTACCTTAGGAATGGTAGGAATTTTAAATGGTAAAATATCCATTTATGTGCTAATATTGCCTTAGACTTAGGGTTATGCTTGCACAAAACCCCTTAAAACCCCTTAAGCAGAGTTTGAGAGAGTTGATGGATTGTGGGTGATGATTCTCCAGTGGGTCACTTCCTGTGTGTGTGTTTCCCTATCCAAAAGAGTTGGAGGAGGTGACAGAGTAGGCCTTGTTTCCACACACCCTCGTAGTAAGTGGAATATTGAGGTGTAATAGATTCACAATACAAAAACACACACATAACATAGTTTCACTGGAAGGTCAGACTGAAAAAGATACTTAGAAGCACAAACTATTATGAGACAAGAACTTTTTACTCGCATAGTGTCTGTTTCAATGGCTAGAAATAAGATATCGCAACTGAGAGCAACACTAAGAAATTTACACTGTGTCTTGTGAGTAATTGAATGAATGAGTGATAAAAGCAGGTTTTCATTTTCATTTCTCATCAAAGCTTTATGACCCCTGTAAACGCCATACCTAAACACAGGAAGGAAGCATGAGAAATGAAAAAGTACAGAGTGTACCGCCACAGTTATGCTTGCACAAAACCCCTTAAATCTTTATGTGTGGCTCAGCAACACTGCAATGAAGCCAACCTGAGGGTCTTTGCAGAAATGACGAGGAATGAACCCGCAACCTGCAAAAGTTGCCTTGTGGTCCATAGAGGATATTCAAAAACAGCTGACTAGAAACTCGTTTGAGTCACATTTATCTATAATTATTCTCTGTTCTTAACAAATTAGCACTATTAAGTTGTCCATATGTTAAATGAAATACAGAATACAGAAAATGAAGGAACATTATTTAGACTTTCAAAACAAATAGCTCTGGAAACTTTTAACCAAAAATCAGCATAATTTCAAAATGACATCCCACTATAACATGCAAATATTAGTAGGCATGGAAACACCTCACCACAAAATATTATTTTTCTCAAAGAGTGAGACATTTTCCCTCGATTCACATTCAGTGTGAAATCAACAGCAGTTTTTTTTTACAATTAAACGTTTTATTGGCCATATTTATGATATATTATTCAGTCAATATGACCATTGATCACAATATACAATCAGACTTTAAGGACCATAAATATTTTTATTTAATTTACCTTCTCCTAAAACAGAAGCATATTAGTGTTCTTTTAATCTGAAATTCTTCTGCACAACTTTCTAAAAGAAAAGAACCGGCAACTGTCTACATTCAAAATCAAATATGATTGATATATTGCAATGAATGCATGAAGTGATGAGGATCTCAGGGTTGATTGTAGTCCAAAGACTGCACAATCATACCCTTCCTAAGCATCACCTAGTTGTCCTCTATAATCAGTGGATCTTAAAGAGGCCAAAATAATTGTTGTGATAATTTTTGCTGAGCAGATGGCGGTGTGAGACATTGACAAACAGCCAGTCGGACCCCTTGAGATGCTGAAGGGAGCCTAGATGGCTTCCCATCATCCACGGCTGGTTTGTCCCCGGCGTACAGAGACCCTCTTGGTGATCTTCCATGATTACGCGGGTATGGCCGTCTCTCTGCCGAATCATTTTGTGAGCATGATAGTCTGCGAGTTTGCACTCGGGTGAAAGAAACTCCACTCGGGAGTAAACGAAGTACAAACCGCTCTCGTTGACCTGAAGGCCGCCATTGCTGTACTTAAAGCCTTCTATGAAGACATTGCCATGTTTTGTTTCCCACATCAGAGTTCCAGATGCTGGGCTCTGGTCTGCACGGCCTGTTGTAGAAAAAGTTATAAGTAACATACTGTATTGTATATATAAAAAAGATAATTTTTATTTTGATAGTCCACTTTAGACATTCAACTAATTATAAGCAACTTTGCAACTACATGTCAACTAGCAGTCATTAGATAATATCTGCCGAGCTAACTTAAAAAATTCGCATTGAACTTTTAACTCAACTAATTCGCTCCAGTTAAAATTAACTTAAATACTTTTGTTCATCTAATGAGTACCAGGTAATATTTTGAACTTAACTTCTTGTCAAGACAATTAAAAAAAAAAGTTGAGCCAACTTGAAAAAATAAGGCAACCAATCGCACTCAACTTTTTAAGTTAACTCAACTAGTTCACTCTAGTTAAAGTCAACTTAAAAACTTTTGTTCAACTAATGAGTACAGGTAGTCTTTTTAACGTAAAACTTCTTGTCAAGACAAGCAAAGGAATGTTTAGCAATGCAAGACATTCTACTGACTATAAATAACTTTGCAACTACTTGTCAACTTATTCTACTAACACCTACACTGTAAAAAAGTTCATGATTTGTTATCACAACATTTTTTTTTTGTCAAATCAACTTAGATAATGAATGTGGTTCAGATAACATAATATTTTGAGTTTCTGTTGATTAAATCAATTGCCTTCATTGTATTAACTCAAATTTTTAATTTCAATGAACTCAAAATTTTATGGCAACAAGGTAACCTATTTATTTTTTACATTAAAACAACAATTTTTTCTTTTTTTTTTTTTTTTACAGTGTAAACAGACTACTACCAGTCTACTAATAGTCTAATGAGAGTTAGTTGACATGTAGTTGCAAAGTTACTTATAGTTAGTAGAATGTATAAAGACGACTATCGAAATAAAGTGTAACCAGAGGTTTACTATGAAGAATCTGGAATCCAAATCGTACCTATTAAGTGTGCAGCAGATTTTCGTTGGTTCTTGTTAAGCTCAGCAGGATTCAGGCCTGTTGAACAATAAAGTATGGCATCAGGTCATCATGTTCACCAGATAAGGTTCAGCACAGGGTGAAGCTGATAAATGCTAACTTGGTCATGTAACTCACCAACTTGTTGCTGTGGAGCAACACTCTGCATTTGTGCGGGCCTTTCCTGTGATTGAAAATAAGGGTCACAAACTGCTTAATATTGAACACAGATCATTAGTATGCATTCAGTGTGTCTTTTTTACAAATATAATTATGCCTGATGTGAATTAACTCTTATTTATGAGAAAGAGGAGCTAGTGTTAGACTGTTAGGTTGAAGTAGAGGATATCCTGAAGTCTCTGACCAGTGACCACAAGTTTTTTTTTTTCTCTCTCTCTTTCTTGTAATTTTGTCCTACTCAGTCACGTGCACAAGTCAGAATGGAAACTGAAAAAAATTATACTCCCATGCACTTCAAAGAGATTCAAATGACTCAACAAACACATAATGGAGTGGTTGGCTGCTTTCCAGGTGTTAAGTGAATAATTATCAAGGTTTCAAATCATCTCAAAATTTTGGTGTGTAAAGTGCGTATGTGAGCTACTATATACAGTGAAGTATTTGGACACTTTAAAAATCGAGTTAAATTAAAATTGCAAAATTTTCAGAACTAATTTTCCCTCAGGATCACACAGGTGTAATTCTTCACATTAATTATGAACATGATCCAATAACATGTTTAGCTTGTGCTACATAATTATTGGAATTAAATGTCACTTTATGTAATAAATCATTTAATACAATAACATTCATACATTTTGATGCATCAAAATACATTTTTGGCCACTCTACATATATATATATATAAAGTATGTATGTATATATATATATATATATATATATATATATGTATGTGTATATATATATATATATATATATATATATATATATATATATATAGATGTGTAGATAGATAGATAGATAACATGATGCATTGCCCAGTAGCTCTTACCTGTGTCAGGCGCTCCACTTCAGACTGTAACCTCAGGATCTGATAGGCTCCCAGTGCCAGGGCTGCAAAAACCAGCAGGAGTAGCAAAGTCAGTACCCAGGCAATCCCACCATGCAACCTTCCCCAGCTCCTTTTCTTTATCTCTGCTCGGGCAGGGGGGAATGTCCAACAGGGTACCAGGGGTGGCTCTCTGTGTCTGGGCACCTGCTGCTGGTAGTATTGATGCTGTTTAGAATGACCTCCGCCAGAATCCACCATGAAAACCGGTTGGGACGGGTGGCCAAAGTTACTGCTCATGCTTGCAGAGCTCAGAAGAGTGTGTGAAGGTGTGAGCAACAAGAGAAAAAGTTGTTGTTGAGCATCAGTTTTTAAAAAGGTCCTGCAGTGCGGTTTAGACTTCCCACCCACCTACACACACAAACACACACACACACACACACAGTCTATCTCACTCACTGTCTTACTCTACTTCTGATCCATTCCTTCATTCTGTCACGCACACTTGTGTATAGGATAGACGTTTTATTAATTTTTTAGTCCGTAATCAGCATTCGTATGCATTTGTGGCAAATCAATGCGCATAAAATCATATCTGAAAGGGTTATGATGGTGACATCATGGACAGGAAACTATTCATCTTGAGTCTTCTGCGCACTTGCAGGCAACAAGCTTCTGTCGCAGTTATTAGTATCCTTTGCATACAAAAATAAATTTAAGATTTACAGTTCACCCAGAAATAACAATTCTGTCATGTACATTTATGTCCAGCCTTATGTCCTTCCAAACTCAAATGGTTTTGTTTTGTCTTTTCCATTAAATGACAGTTCATAACTTAAGCTCATATGGTCAAAAAAGAGAAAAAAAAGCACAATCATCCATTGACTTAAGTGTTGTATTTCAAATCTTATGAAGCCATACCATAACATTGTGTGACAGACATGATTATTCACTGATAAATCTTTGCTCTCATTAAGCCATTAATTCAACAACCACTGTGACTGGATCTTTGAATCAATGATTTGAACTCCAATTCATATACAAAATAATCTGATTCATTGCGATCAGTAAGTGATCTTTACAATGAAGCAGACTGGATGATTTGATCACAAATTGGACTAATTTGTTCATGAATTCAAGTTCAACTCCAAGCTCAATCTGGTCACAGAGGTATTCAGATTACGTTATATGGATTACTTTTATGGTGCTTTCTTTTTTTTTCTTTTTATTTTAGAGCCTATCCAGCCTTAACTGATTAAATGGAAAATACCTATGTAAAATAAATAGTTTGTTCCATAGAAGAAGTTGAACTAAACCTTTCCTGGGCAAAAGTTTGGATTGATTAATTGAAAAAGCCAAAACTTTAGGGTAAAAAATTAGGACAATATTCAACTTTTGATGTCTTTTTTCCATGCATTCAATCATGCATCTATCTTTCGGTCCATCTAAAACAAATCAAAACTATTGTCGGTCTCAGGCTCTTTCTATAGGTCAGTGTGGCATGTGATCTGCATATGTGGCAAAGGATTGTCTGTGACCTAGAAAGAGTTCTTCAGAAGGGCCACATATCTTTTTAAAGACCACCAGCATCCTGTCTGCCATCCTTTAATGTACAAAGGTAGACTGAGAATAGAAACCCATTTAGCAGCTGTCTTTAAATGCGTTGCTTTTGACTGTGACATGTTCATCAGTGTAAAACCCACCCCTCAATCTCAGTGTGTTTCTGAGCTACATCTGTGCTACATGATGTGCTATACTGCACTTTGTATACACTTTGCAAATCCTGTTGATATTATGCATAACTAGATGGAATATTTGTTTAAAAATTTAAAAATTCATGGGTCACACTGCTGGACTACATAAAATTGACTTTTTATTACATACGAAAGACAGTAAAAAAAAAAAAAAAAAGTAAAGACATATATGGAGTCCCAAAGGGGACATGGTAATGTAAAAATATTAAATTATATTTCAGTGCTTTTGTGTTCAATCGCAAACGTTTTGCATTCTCCCGAGCAGTGTTGGTGATAATGCGAATTATATGTAATCAGATTACTTTTTTCAAGTAACTAGCAAAGTAATACACTACTTTTAAATTTACAATAAAATATCGGAGTTACTTTTTCAAATAAGTAACTCTAGTTACTTTGTTTCCCATTTATTGACTGACAGCTCTCCTGTCCCCATGTTGAGAGAAATCGGGAGTAAGTGCAGAGGTGTTGTGTGCTGTGTGAACATGATGGTTATTGTAGTATACTGCAGAATATTATGCAAACCTGCAATAATTACATGTTAAATTACAAAGATATACTTTATGTATTTAATCTCACTTTATTAACCAATGTCTTTGCTGCTGACCTTCGATGATCCAATTCAACTATAAGAATAAGTAAAAATTACTTTAGATTAACAGCACATTTGGATTTCATTTTTTTGTAAGAGCGTTGAACTTTCTTCTCGTGCAGTCCAGAATCGCAGCAGATTCTGTTTGTTTGAGCTGCGCCCTCTACTGTACAGGCGTGGATTTGCATTTCGCTTTAGGCTTATTCAATTGGGGCTAGATTTACTAAACGGGGCAAATTAGTGTGAGAGGCGCAACTTATTACATGTAATATATGAATAACGTCTTCCTCTGGCATTCCAAAGAAATTAATACGAGTGGAAAATATTTTCTCCCTTCTACCACGCGCTCTCTGTTCTCTGCGGTGTTTCCTCCTAGCAGCAACAATTGCAGCCATGTCACAAAATAAGTTAAGACATGTTTTTTGGGGGGCGTTAAATAATGGCGCAAATACCAGTAAGTTGACTAGCGCAAACATTAGTAAATCGCGTTGCGTGATTCATTTAAATACGCTCCTCCCATAAATTTTGCATCTGAAGGAAAACTCCTACATATGCATATTGCGGCAATAAGGTCAGCCGCAAAAACAACTCATCCACGTCTTTTCAGTGCTAATTTTGCACTGCGTGTCTTTAGTAAATCCTGACAGTAGATTTTTTATCTCTGCGCCAAAAGAGGGTTTGCGCTGGCACAAGCTATTAGTAAATCTGGCCCTTGGTGTGAAAAGGCCTTTACATTTGCCAAAATATACACTACCAGTCAAAAGTTTGGAAACGGTAAGATTTTTATGTTTCATCTGCTCACCAAGGCTGCATTTATTTAATTAAAAATACAGTAAAAACAGTAATAATGTAAAATATTATTACAATTTAAAATAACTGTTTTCTGTTTGAATATATTTTATAAAGTAATTTATTTCTGTGATGCAAAGCTGAATTTTCAGCATCATTACTCCAGTCTTCAGTGTCACATGATCCTTCAGAAATCATTCTAATATGATGATCTTCTGCTCAAGAAACATTTATTGCGTACAATTGTACAAAATATTTGTGTACAATATTTTTTTTTTCAGGATTCTTTGATGAATAGAAAGTCCAAGAGAACATATTAGATCATATTAGAATGATTTCTGAAGGATCATGTGGAAAAACTATATTTCAGTGTTTTTGAAAGCGAACGCAAAATGTTTGCAAATGAACACAAACGTTCCTGTTTCTCTGGGGAACGCAAAAACATTGAGTTCTGCAAAAGTTTTGCAAGCAAACATAAAATATTCTCAGGAGAACACAAAACTAGAGAGAACGAAATGTTTCTTTTGGGAATGCAAACGTTTTGCGAGCATATTTTTTCCATTACCATTTACACTACGATAAGGGGCTATGTATTAATTAAGTTGAACTGAACTGAAAATGTGCCAAATCCTGAACAATTTAGTTTCAATCATCATATACAAAACATTTAACTGCATCTAGGACATCTGGGGGTTTGCTTGAGTGTTTGTAAACAGTGATGCAGCAGAAAATTAGTTTCAGTAAACCCAATCTTACGTACCACTAAAGAATAGAAGCTGCCACATGAAACGCTGTCAATGCATAGTGTGTGCGTGCTCTTTCGATCTTGCAGCATGCATTCTCGGGGGTCTGCATGAGAGTGGTGATGGCTATGAGAGTGAGGTGAACAGTGTGGTTGAAACCAAGCGAGGGAGGAAGGGCATCACCTTAACCCCTCACTCTGCTGCATGTCATCAGCCGTTAAGCCTTCCTGGAATAATCTGCCTTTTCCGTCAGTTGCTTGGCCTCACCCTCATATACCCACTTCTCATGCTATTCGTGATAAAAAAATGTTAAAGCATTAGTATTGTAAAAAATGCATGTACATTTTTTTTTAAAACTCCTTTCCCCCCAAATTGTTCCCTCTTTCCACTTTTCCAAACAAGTCCCTGCTTGTTTGCATTTGAGGAGCTGCAGTCGCTGCAGTGTAAACTCCCCAACAGTGGAAACTCACATTATCGTCATGAGCAAAACCAAAAGTGGATCAAGTGATGATTTAATTAGACATTTGGGTGACGTTGCTGCAATGACGCAAAAGCCAGTAATTAAAAAATGTACCATAAATGTCAGAAAGGTTTGATGTTTGCTTTAAACAAATTAACTTTATGGAATTTGGTGAAACATTTTCTACCCATTTTTGCCACATGTAGCCTAGATTTGCGACTGCAAAGTGTTAAAAATTAACAATAAAAGAAAACATTCCTAATTTTCATTAAGTTTAACTTGAACTAAAGCTGAAATGGATAAAAACTACAATTTTACAATAACAAAATATAATATAACAATAAAAACTCATTTAAAATATTATAGTAATACTTTATTTATTTTGATGGTCAACCACATGTCAACTTTTTATACTAACCCGAACCCTAACAACTAACAGTCTACTAATACTCTAATGAAATTTGTTGAGATATTACCCCAAAGGATAACACTTTAGTATAGGGAAAACCATTAACTACGACTTTTCCCTCAACAAACTTCTAATTTACTGCTCATTAATAATTAGTAATGTAGTTGTTAAGTTTAGGTATTGGATAGGATTAAGAATGTAAAATAAGGTCATGCAAAATAAGGCATTAATATGTGCTTAATAAGTACTAATAAATAGCCAATATTATATTAATATGCATGATAATAAGCAACTAGTTAAAAGACCCAAAAATAAAGTGTTACCTTTTTTTTTAATATATATATAGTTTATTTTAATGTTCATACCTCAAATGTTGAGGATTTACAAATGTTATATGGTTTAGATTTATTTGTATTTATTTACATTAAGTTTAAGTTACAAAATCATATTAAGTATTAAAAATTAAAAGCAACTATATATAATAAATCTATTGAATGAAATGAGGCTGGTATAAATAACCATATATCAATTATTCCATTTAAATTGTGTCCAGTCATTGAAACATTGTAGTAAATTTGAAACTTATACTGCAAGCAAAGCCTTTCCCAAGGCATTTCAATGTCATGCATGAGAACACGGCTTTTACCGTAAACTCCACAGAGAGAATATTTGAATGTCAACTGTAGTTGCATCACTTTCCTTACTTCACCTCACAGGTATGGGAAACCCTTAGTACTGTGTAATCAATTGTGGCCAGAGGTGCAAGAAGTCACACAAAGACATTCTGAATGAGTAAGACATCACTGCTGATGCTTAGTAACAAAGGTCTGCTCTTGCTCAGTTTCCCAGAAGTGTTGCCTGCTAAGCAATTCTTGTTGCTGATATATGAGGGGTTTTGGAGTCGAATCGTGGGCCGCAGCTCAAAGCCCTAGTTCATTTACCAAACTGTTGGAAAAATGGTGCATTTTTGGTGAACGCAGACTTCTCTCTATCTCTCTCTCTCTGACTCAGCATCTCTGTACGTACTGAGGGTTTAAAAGTCTCACAGTCATTTTTATCAAGCCTGCCGTGGTGCATGCATTATCAAAACTCATATACCAGACTTTAACATATGTCAATCTGAAACTTTGGGGTTTGTAAAGTAATAGCAAATAATCTCACATGAAGGTTGTTTAATGGTTCTGTGCACTTTGAAGTTCAACAAAGAGCATTTTTTTTATTTCATATGGTTCTGGAGTTGACTGCTTTAATGATTGAGCATTACATTATCAGTTCTTCAAATCAGTGTTTGTTTTCTTGATCTTTTAAAGCACCAGAACAAGAACGAGAATAAAATGTGTCTCCCATGGCATCAATCTGTAAAAAAACTTGTGGTTGAAATTGAAACCATATAGACACAGAAGATGATGTACTCCTTAGATAAACTTATGTAAAAGTAAACACTTCCTACTTTCTGTTTATGACAACAACCAATCACTAATTCCCATTCAGAATTATACTCTAACCACACCTCTACCATTTCCTTTCAGTTTATGAGACTAACAGTTTAAGACATTCACAGCTGGAATATTCTAGGTTAAGACAAATAGTATAAACACAGGTAATTTACAGCTTTCAGGTTTCACATGGAATTTTTTTACTTTCAAGTTTCAGTTTCATGCACCAAATGTGAAAATATTTGAGTGACATTATGAATATCAAATGTTAAATGTCTTAGCACCATGTATTTAACCGACAACAAAATCCAATATGTATCCAATATGTAATTTCATCGTCAAATAAGCATGATAAAATTTCACAAACTGAGATTTCAGTCAGCTATATTTCCTCATCGGAGGACGACGAGTAGCAGCCGAGTCCCGGTAAATGTTTGGTTTTACTCTGGTATGTTTCAGCATTTGAAGGCTGCCGCGTTCCTTCGTTTGCTGCTGCCTGCGCTAGCGGGAGGCTGTGGAGGTTGGGCAGGCCGGTGAGCAACACTCGTGTCAGTGTACCTGTGTCCTGCTGCTGCCCAGTGAGAGCCACACGTGAACTGGCCACCGCCACCGCAAGCCGGGCCTGATTGAAGCACAGCGGGAGGTCCTGGTCAGGGGGATCAGAGGCTTGGGGTGAAACAGGAGCTGATGGGGAAGGAAGTTCTTGTACATGAGTGAGAGATGTGTGGTTTCCTGCTGCCTCGGGGTTGGTGTCCTCAATAACATCCTCTTCTCTGCTATGGAGACACAGTTTTTTGGCTAAAAAAACAAAAAGACAGAATAATGACTAGTAGTAGTGTCAAAAATACAGACTTCAATACCAAGTCAGTACTGAAATTTTAAAAATGTGACGCTTTGAGCGGATTCGCAAACACCTCCGATTGGCCACTGTGTTAACGCACTTAACAGATATACTATATTGCCAAAAGTATTGGGACACCCCTCCAAATCACTGAATTCAGGTGTTCCAATCACTTCCATGGCCACAGGTGTATAAAATCAATCATGTAGGCATGCAGACTGCTTCTTCAAACATTTGTGAAAGAATGGGTCGCTCTCAGGAGCTCAGTGAATAGGTTGCCACTCCTGAAATTTCCTCACTACTAAATATTCCACGGTCAACTGTTAGTGGTATCATAACAAAGTAGAAACAATTAGGAACAACAGCAACTCAGCCACGAAGTGGTAGGCCACGTAAAATCACAGAGCAGGGTCAGAGCATGCTGAGGCGCACAGTGCGCAGAAGTTGACAACTTTCTGGAGAATCAATAGCTACAGACCTCTAAACTTCGAGTGGCCTTCAGATTAGCTCAAGAACAGTGCGTAGAGAGCTTCATGGAATGGGTTTCCATGACCGAGCAGCTGCATCCAAGCCTTACATCACCAAGTGCAATGCAAAGCGTCGGATGCAGTGGTGTAAAGCACGCCGCCACTGGACTCTAGAGCAGTGGAGACTTGTTCTCTGGAGTGACGAATCACGCGTCTCGTCTGGCAATCCGATGGAAGAGTATGGGTTTGGCGGTTCCCAGGAGAACAGTACTTGCCTGACATTGTGCCAAGTGTAAAGTTTAGTGGAGGGGGGATTATGGTGTGGGGTTGTTTTTCAGGGGTTGGGCTTGGCCCCTTAGTTCCAGTGAAAGGAACTCTTAATGCTTCAGCATACCAAGACATTTTGGACAATTTCATGCTTCCAACTTTGTGGGAACAGTTTGGGGATGGCCCCTTCCTGTTCCAACATGACTGCGCACCAGTGCACAAAGCAAGTTCCATAAAGACACGGATGAGCGAGTTTGGTGTGGAGGAACTTGACTGGCGTAAAGGCAATATAACTTTTGGCAATATAGTCTGTGATTGTCTACAACAGGGATGCCCAACCCTGTTCCTGGAGATCCACCTACCTGCAAAGTTTAGCTCCAACCCTGATAAAACACACCTGAATCAGCTAATTAAGATCTTCAGGAGCACTTGATAATTACAGACAGGTGTGTTGAGCAGGGCTGGAGCTGAACTATGCAGAAGGGTAGATCTCCAGGAACAGGGTTGGGCCTCCCTGGTCTACAATGATCAACACTTCAAAAACATGTTCTCAGTGATGCTCTTCACTGAGCGCTTACACAGCACTTGAAAGTAGGCGTCTATCAGCGGAAGTGCTTTCAAACACTTACGTGTGCTTTCATATGCTCCTGTACATTGTTCGTTGTAGCCAAGGTTTGCCAGGTTTTTACAACAAAACCTACTTTTGCTACTCAAAACTATCAGGGGGTCCCCCCACCGCATCCTGTGGGGTAAAATCTGCATTCCAGAGGATAATTATCATGTTATTGGGGTCGCTTCAACCCGCAAACAAGAAAAAAACAACCTGCAGCGACAATGTTAAAGTAGCCAAATTCTGTGGGAAAACTGCTGACTTGGCAACATTGATTGTAGCCAATCACAGACATACATGTTCAGCGTGTGAACACAATGGCCCGTCAGAGGTGTTTATGAATCTGCTCAACACCACTCAAAGCGTCACATTTTTAAAATTTCAGTACCGACTTGGTATCAAAGTCGGTACTTTTGACAAACACTAATGACTACATGTACATGCACCTCATTTTCCAATTAAAATCTATATTCTGATTAAGCTTTTATTCTTACATTTACATAATCCACACCAACTGGAATATTCCTGTGTCCATATAATCAGCATATTACAAATAAACTAAGACATGAATTTTCCCTGCTAATGCTTGTGGAAATACTGGAGATGCTCTTTATTACGGTCATTTTTAGCCATTTAATTAACTCTTTATCAATTTAGTTCTTGTTAATGTCCTTTCAACAACACACAAGAATTTTACAAATAGCAAAACGTAGGTCATTATATTTATTTAAATATTTACTGCTTATAAAAATCAAGTTTAAAAAACTCCTCTTTTGCTTTATCATGCTTTTTATAGCTAGATTTTGGGTTTGTCCATTTTTCACCCAAATTTGGTTCGAAACAACCCAGCATTTTTTTAGAGTGCATAATCAGAATATTAACATATTCTAAATCAGCATGTTCTTGTTCATGTACATGCAGCCATTAATATGAATGAGCTCTGTTTACCCTAAATGTAACATTAGTTTCAGTGTTTTCTTGATACATATTACTTAAACATTCTTTATAATTATTTCTCTTGGTGCATTTCTATTTTTGTGCATGTCTCTGTTTGTGTGTGCTGATCTTATACAAAGAAGAAATCAAACAAAAGATAAAATACTCAGAATACTAAAATGAATGCTAAAAATTTTGTTTAGTAACTTTTTCTATAAAAAAAAAAATATCTAAGTAGTTCTAACTATCGTAAACTAGATAGTGGCTGCAAAGAAGACTTATATTAATTGTAAATTCTAGTGTCACACTACATTAGGCCTAACTGACAATATTCGTGTTGACTGATATAGGACTAATTTATTACTACAAAAATTAATTTCCACTTGTTCCTTAAGAAATGGTGCCAATCCATATATGATTTAAAATTCACTTTTTCAACAGTGAGATGAGGAACGAGTTGAAATTATTTTGTGATAATCAACATAACGCCTAAAATGCTCTTGATTAAGCTTTTATTTTCGATTTCATTTTTCATCAGAGGTCCATATATGGGGTGTTTCCCCTACAATGAAGAAACTCGCTACCATAGTACGATGCATCGTAGAAGAAATACTTGACAAACTATATTTGACATTTGTATACATTCTAAATAAAAGATATAGCTTGTACTAAAAGTCAGCTTGCTCATTTTGCTTAAGATAAGGATTTAGTAAGTCCACATGTGATGCAAACAAGAAAATATGCTTCTAACCACAGGTCGAGAGCTGTCACTCCAACCACACAACTTTGTGATGCTGTTTGTGAATGTTCGTTGGAACTGGTTTTGGGAAACACAGACTCATTGAATAGTGCAATGGAACTTGTGACCATAGTTGGCTAACAATGCTTAATTGATATAATTCTTTTTTTATTAATTATTATTTAAATAAAACCTACCAAAATATAGAGACATTATTACATAGATGAATTTTAAATATGAAATTATATTAATAAGGTAAAAAATTTATTTTTGTTATTAAAATATATTATGTAGGCCTAGGCATTAACTCAATGTAATGTGTTTTACTAACAGCAAGGGGTTTTAATAATTTGTGGCATTGTTGTTAACTCATTAAACTTTAAGAGATGATAATTTAGATTTAAAAATATTCATTAATCATCTGTAGGTAGCGTATTCATTCTAATGTAATCATAACGGTCGCCTGAGGGCGTGAGAGTTTCTAACAAACTAAAAAAATAAAAAAATACATGAAATAATGTACACTTGTTAATGTGTGTTTATTTTTGTTTGCAGTTTTTTATAGTATTTAATGATTATGAACACATATTAAGCATGACTATTATATTATACTATCTATACTTTATATTGGCAGATACTATTTGCACCTCAGTATTTTTGGACATTAACATGATGCAGTAATATCAGAGTGTAAATGATTATATTTATTAAAATTATTGGATGCTGCATTATTGGGAAAATAAAAACCCTCCGTACACCTTCCTCTAACCCTACCCAATAAACACTTTTAATATTATTTAACACTCGTTCACAGTTTATTTCTACTTTTAGAATATTATTTTCATTTTTATTGAAAATAAATGCGAGCTCGGCCAAAGGCGGATTCGAACTCGCGTCACTCGCCTTAAAAGCCAGGTCTACGAGCCTTACTCGCTACTGCTGCGCCACTGAAGAAGTTAATTCCATGCCTCTTTTTTGCCAGACGTTGGTGGGCGGAGCTAGTGTAAATAGCGTTTGCCAACAAGGAACGCTATTTGCACTTAGTGTAAATAGACACTCTGTAAATTTTAAATGTAATGTCTAATGTTAAATTGCTTTTAATGCAACTTTCTCCCTTTAAATACTTTGGTCAGTTCAAGAATAATTAATGCAATTTTAAATTATTTATTTGAAAGAATTAAAAGAGCATTTTCATGTCTGTCCTTGTATTGTTCAACTGGTCGAGGTTGAAATGGGATTTAGAAAGTAATTTGTAATTAGTAATGCAATACTTTTTAGAGGGAGTAATTAGTAAAGATGTAATTATTATTTAGTAATTAATTACTTTTTTTTTTTTTTTTTTTTTAAGAGTAACTTACTCAACACTGGGTGAACTCTGTTGTATTTGCAAACATTGTGCAGGAATTGAAGATTGGATTTATATTTGTTTTGTGGAGACACATTTATGAGGCCAAGTGTTTTAACAAATCGAACAGTTATCTGATCAGTAAAAACGCAAGTTTTTAAATGAATGTTGAAATAAGTTTTGCAAGACTAGTAATTTAAAGGCATAAACTGACAGGTGTTTTGATGGCTTGCCTCCTGCCTCCTCTTGGTGTATGCTCGAGGTTCCCAAGGCTTGTGTTTGCAGGTAGGGTCTAGGGAGCGTAGTTTCTTCAGGTAGCGTTTGTACTCTCTCTCGAGTTCTTCGATATGCAGACGGAACTCGTTTATCTTCCTTTCTGGGTAATGAGATAACTGCGACTGCTGCAAAATACAAATGCAAATACTGAACCAGATGCACAGATACTAATATGAAGCATGATTTATTTTTTTAGTTTAAGTACTATTACTTTTTTTAAACTCTGTGTTTTTGCATTTAGTCTAAGAACTGATTGTTGACTTCAAGGCTTTTCAGATTGCATCTGTTATTAGCTATCAACAAATCAATTATCATATTCTTCTAATGTGTGACTCTCATAATCAAACAGACCATACCTTAATTTCTTTGGTTTGTGCATGATATGCAAAGGATGTGCAAGATCAGTATCAAAAACCGAGGTTGTCGATCCCCCTTCCTCTCATCTTGCACTATGTAAACATTATTTTCCTATTTATCACAATCTGTATTGTATAAAGCACTTTATACTGTAAATAAAGGTGACTTGACTTGGACATTTATGCATACTTGACAATAAATCTAATTCTATTTCTGATAATAGTATTTACAATCATATTTATATTTGATTAATAATTATTAATTATTTAATTGTTGTTATTAATGTAAAGCACATTCTGTACATGTTACAATGTTGCAGTTGTTGAAAGTTGCAATGCTACTCCTGCAATAAAGCTACCTGCCACTTTATTAGGTACACAAAAGAAGGTATTCTGAAGAATGTTGGTAACCAAATAGTTGATGGACCCCATTGACTTCCATAGTATTTTTTCCCATACTATGGAAGTCATTGGGGTCCATCAACTGTTTGGCTACCCATATCAAAATATCTTCTTTTGTGTTCAACAGAAGAAAAGAATTCATGTAGGTTTGGAATAACTTGAGAGTGAGTAAATGATGACAATTTTAATTTTTGGGTGAACTATCCCTTTAAATGACTTTGAATGTGGTATGGTTGTTGGTGTCACGTGATTTTTCCCCCCCCAAACAGTTCAGCGGAAATCCCTGCCCTGCAACCAATTTCATTGGCTGAGGTTACAGTGACGGGTAGGTTTAGGAGTCAGTGTTGGGTGTAGGCAATCGTTATTGTGATTGACATGGCCAATGAAATGTTTAGAATCGGCTCCAGGGCGTGAATTTCCGCTGAACTGGTTTGGGAAGAAAAAATTACGCATTGGTGTCAGATGGGCTGGTCTGAGTAATTGCTGATCTACTGGGATTTCCACGCGCAACCATCTCTAGGGTTTACAGAGAATGACCTGAAAAAGAGAAAATATCCAGTGAGCGGCAGTTCTGTGGGAGAAAATGGATTGTTGATGCCAGAAATCAGAGGAGAATGGCGAGAGTGGATCGAGCGGATAGAAAGGCAACAGTAACTCAAATAACCACTTGTTACATAAGAGCATCTGCATTCTGCAGGTCTGCAGAAGAGCATCTCTAAACGCACCACACATCAAACCTTGAAGAAGATGAGCTACAGCAGCAGAAGACACACTGTGTGCCACTCCTGTCAGCTAAGAACAGGAAACTGAGGACCTATAGGACCTACCCCATCTGAGGGTTGTCCCCGCCTACAATTTTCATTAAAATCCATGCAGTGTATTGTAAATAATATAATGATATATATTTAAAATAATTTAAGTAGTAAAACAATACAAATGCTAAAAAATAAATAAATAAAATAAAATGTGTTTTAAGTTTGGAAACATTTTGAGTCCCCCTCCCTTGCCTCAGTGCTTTGGGCCACTACCTGATTTCCCCCTTTACCTCACCTAAGTACAGTGGGAGAGAACAAAGTTCTTTAGTAGTTGTGGAACTCCAGTATGATCAGTACCTGCAGATAGTACTCTATTTCCTTCTTGATGCTCGGCATCCACTTCTTCACTGCTGCCACTGAATTTAACGTTGCCTGCATGTCAAAAAAATCCATCAAACAGGTAAGGGCGTCATTTATGCAAGCGGACTCATTGAAATGATAAGAGATGCATTACAACGAAATACATTTCTCACAAGCTTTGGTCGTGACACGTTGACATCTTTAATGCGACCCTCTGGAAATAAAAACACAGATACATTATACCGCACACTGACTATGTGCAAACGATTGTGAGAACACATAAGCTTACACGGACATTTATAGCGATGACATTTTCAGGGTGACTTTCACTTGGTTAAATAAACCGTGATTGCTTCTCATACCTTCTCTCTCTTTCTGGAGCCACAGTCGATTCAGTCTTCCAAACTGCTTCTCTTCGTTTCTGGCCATTACTGCAGCATTTCCGTCAACACGGAGTCACGTGACAAGAGTGGACAGACGGTCACATGACACGGTATTTCAAGCTACGTCAATCCTTTAATCCCATTTATGTAAAGTAGCCTACTATTTTTTTTTTTTTTTTTTTTTTTTAACTATGTTTATAAAAGTTGTAGCAAGAACCGTTTGAGTAACTAAAAGGTTTCGAGTCAAACGTCCAAATATACAAACGTGTGTTTTCTCTGAAAATGGCATTGGATGGTCTCAACAAAAATATCTTAAAGTTTTGAGTCCTGTCGCCAGAACTGAACGTTTGTTGTTGTTGTTGTTTTGTTTTTTTCCTCTAGCCATTAATGCGATTAATGCTCAGTAGCTTTTTGTTGGCAATATTTTAATCTTTACAAAAAATTGACTTTGAACATATATAAAATAAGTGTGACAACTAGCTTGCTAGCCCCTATTTACATCAGCTTTTCTACAGTATTGTGCGTTATATAACCTCAAAACCTGTATTTATTTTTACCAAATACTTTAGTTAGGATTGTTTACATGTGAAGGTTCCCAAATGCTGCGTTTGAGTGACACCTATTGACGAAACTGTGGATTGCTTTAGTATAGCCTACCTATACATCATTAAAGTCACCATGAAGTCAAAATTGACATTTCTTGTCTTCATGGAATATTGCAGTATTTATTAGAAATGATTTATCTATGCACTTCACAAGTTCACATTTACATATAATTAAGTACAGTAAGAGTTATGCGTATTTGGTGTGCTGTCCGGGGGAGGGCTTCGTGCTTGGAAATTTACAAATATTCACTTGGATATACATAACAATAAGGAAGACAACAATCGCAACTTCTGTTTCATGCTGGCTTTAAGCATTAGATAATATTAGTATACATTATGCTAATTATGTCAGTCTCTGTCGTACTTTAAATGTAATGCTTGTAAAATTTGTCTGATGATGCAAAGAGAAAGCTGCTGGCTAGTTGAGGTGCCTTATGAGTCACTGATTCATAAAACAGCTAAGCAGACATTTGTGCAGTTTTCCTGTCTGTATGTTTTTTTTTTTTTTTTTTTTTTTACTTCACAAGGAACATTTTCTTCTTTAGCAGGGTAGTTATGTTTTGGTGAGCCGGTGTGTCCTCTGACTCTGCCACCTGGAGGGCAGTTTTCTTCACATTATTAGTTGCCTGAAGGTTTGCTCGTTCTCCATTTGTCCAGTTTATTAGTCTCTGTACCGTTTCCACATGCCCATCACGACAAGCACAGTGCAGGGGTGTGTCTTTATTGTTATCCAGGGAGTTGATCTTGGCACCGTTCTCCAGCAGAAAGCCCACCAGCAGCTCACGTCCATGTTCTGCTGCTAAATGCAGAGGAGTCCTTCTCCACACGTTCTTATCGTCCACATTCTTGATTTTACCGGATGCGAGAAGAGCACTAGCTGCTCTTTCCTTCCCGTTTCGAGCTGCGTAATGTAGTGGAGAGCAGCCATCCATGTCCTTAGCTCCAACTTTAGCTTTAACGGCCAGTAGCGCTAAAACTGCCTTATTGTGTCCCTCCATGGCAGCCAGGTGCAGTGGGGTTTTCTTCTCTTTTTCAGAGGCGTTAGCATCGGCCCCAGCAGCGAGCAGTAGCTGTATGACGCCCACCTCCCCTTGTGCCGCCGCCCAATGCAGGGCTGTTCTTCCCTGTTTGTCTTTGACATAGACATCAGCCTTGCCCTCCAGCAGCTGGGCGACCGCTTCAGTATGGCCGCTCTGGCTCGCGAGGTGCAGGGGAGTAAGTCCGTCCTGGGTGATGGAGTTAATTTGAGCCCCCATACGCAACAGCAGCGCCGTCAACGCTGGCTGGTTATGTAATGCACCTAGATGGAGAGGGGTCTGATCTTTAGGGCCGCTGATGTTGGGGTCTATGCCCTTATCCAACAATATCTAGATTAGAATAGAAGGTTTCAGATTTATTATTAAAATAGATATTTAATGTACTTTAGTGACACAAAGAGCAGCTGCTGGAGATTATTAAAGGCACAATATGTAAAGTTTGCTTATTCAAAACAAAGGCATAGCTTGATGACGCCTTGATTTCGAGGAATCACGGGAGGTGTCGTCTTCACGTCTACAGCCGGTGGAAAAGAATTGGGACGGGACAGAAATCATGTTTATGGATGAGATTATTAATGTTACTGTAGTATGAAGCAGAGCAGGGCAGAGTGCTGTGGGAGCTGAAAGAGGCTGCTGGAGCGATTGCTAATGAGAGACAAGCACGACACGGCTCTAAAGCAGCAGAACTTTTATTATGCCACAGTCGCCGTTTCCGCTTCTTCCAGTCAAGCGTGTGTGGGGTAACGCAGCGCAGTTTATCATATTAGATACATTTGTGTGTTGAAAGTTGTTATTGTGCTACTCTGCATTCGCTCGGCGGATGCTATGAGACACTTGTTGCACACTGCAGTAAGTTAGATCAATATTATTCATGGTAAAACATGGTACTCGCAGTAAATCAAGAAAACTAGATTTAAACAATAAGACTTACTGTGTTGAGCTATATAACATGATTCGTTTTCTAGAAACAGAGGGTAACGCGGGTGATGTCATTGATAGGCGACGCACGGACATGGTCCGTGTCCTGGTTAAAATTGTTTATTTCTCTGGATTTAAACATTCTTGGAAACATTAGGGATAATGTAAGTACACAAGTCAACAAAATATATAACATGGTTCTAGTGGTTTTTGGATATTTTAATCCAAAAATATTACATATTGTGCCTTTAATTTAGGATTTTAAGGACCATTTCATTAATCTAATTCTCTGCTTCAGGGTTTTTCCAAACTTTTTGATGTCCAGCACCCCAAATACAATGGTCCCCCTGCAAGGAACCCAAAAAATAAATGTTTTTGTGTGTGTGAGTAATGATATGTATAAACTTAAAAACATTAAAATACCAATCTCAAATAATAAAAGAAAAAAAAAGGAAATTATTTATTGATGTATTTATTTCAATTACTTGTTAATGATTTAAAAAGTGATTTAGAGATTTTAGTATTGATTTAATGTTTTATTTCTTAATAAAAACTAGGGCTGTCAGTAGAATAAAATGATCATAATTACTTTCTTGATTTCTGACCATTTTAAAAGCAGAATTAAGTTATATATTAAATATTAAATTAAGTTAATTTAAAACATTTAAGCTTATAAATATTGCATTAAATTATTTAATTAACATTAAGTTAAGTTTTTTTTTTTTTTTTAATGGCATCCCCTTGTGGACCCCTGGACTCCAGTTTGAAAACCCTTGCTCTAAATATAATGTATTATTAATTCATTTATTATATGATTTTGTTACTAGTTATGAACAAACAATAGAAACAATGAATTATTTTACATTTATTTGTATTTATTTTAAATAAAATGAAATAATTTAATTTAATTTAACGGCTAAGCCATTTACCAGTGCTATTTGCATACTTCCACTTTGGACGGCCAGGTGAAGACCAGAGATCTGGTTTGGCAGTCTCTCATCCAGTCTTGCCTTTTTTGAGACCAGCACTTTGAAGGCCTCAGCATTTCCCATCTCTGCGGCTAGAAGCATAGGTGTGTATCCAAGCTCATTAAAACTATTAACATCTGCACCGTGATCAATAAGCGCAGCCACGACCCTGTCCGAGTTCCTCTGCACTGCTTTAAAAAGAGCAGAGTTCATCTCATTCTGAGACATGGACTTCTGGACATACTGCAAAAACAGAGACAAAAGAGACTTTCTGTTCAGCTCAAAAGCAGCATCTATGATCACCGAGTCAACCTGGGCTCCGGCCTTCAACAGCACAGCGGCGGTTTTCTCATTTCCGTGGTGAACGGCGTGATAGAGAGCCGTCTTCCTTTGTCCATCTCGGGTATCTACTAAAGCGCCGTTTCTCAGAAGAACCTCAGCCAGTTTTGCATCGTCCTCAGTGGCTGCCATGTGCAGAACTGTTGTCTGATTCTTGAGGCTTTTCTTCTCTTCGAGCACTAGAGCTTTGACCGTACTCTCATGTCCATTTTGAGCCGCCAGATGCAAAGGTGTCTTTGATGTTTTGTCAGTAACATGAATGTCCGCCCCAGCCTTCACAAGAGCCAGAGCAACAGCAGTATGGCCCCGTTCTGAAGCTCTGTGCAGGGCAGTACGGCCCTCCTTGTCCTTGAGGTTCAGTTTCGCCCCCTGTCTCAGAAGAAAGTACACAACGGCCTCCTTACCATATTCAGAAGCTATGTGTAGCAGAGTATCAGTGGACGAGCGAGCACTATTGACATCCAAACCTTTGATAAGCTCCTGGAGGAGATAGAGATCACTTGAGGATATGGCTCTGAGGATGGCATCACCTTCAGATTTGGGGATGTGTTCGCTTTGTTCTATTGAAGACGTAGCCTCATTCGTTATAGACTTCGGCTGGATTCTTTCAGGATTAAGTTCCCTGTTTGATTTTGAGTGTTTGACAAGACCTTGTTTGTCTTTCTCCAGCAGATATCCAATCAGCTGTCTCCGTGCATCTTTAATGCCCTCATTAACCCCACCCACATACGTTCTCATATGCTGGTAAAGGTCAGGTTCTGCTCTTTTCAGACAAGGGTAGAAGAAGATGCGGCAGGCACGTTCTCCTCTCGAGATCAAGATGTTTAACATAATGGAGTTCTTTTCCTCTTGCGCAGTGATGCTGGACATCATGGCTCGGCTGTCGGGTTGAAGAACTCCATTTGCAATGAGGAGATCCAGCAAATCCTCTGTATTTGAAATGCCACTGACCAGGTCATTTTTCTTCATCCGAATGACTTCGATCGCATAGGGATTGGTAAAGCTGGTTGAGCCCATGTCAGCCTCTTTATGGTTCAGCGCTCTGAAGGAAAGCAGTGAGCTTCTGTAAACTGAAATATGTGGACATGACAAAGCAGACCTGCATCTGAAAGAACCTACGTCTTTATCACTAAGAACAAACCATCTCTTAGCAACATGTAAACAATAGTAAAAATCAGCATTACGTTTTGTATTTATTAAACCCATGAAGTAAAAAAGGCACATTGATAACCTTTTTTGATGACATTTTTGATCAAGTGCACATTCCTAAAATTAATGGTCTATTTATTTCTCTGTTTAGATTTCCTTATTTAATATTACAAGGAACCTGCTGCATGGATACTGTAACCATGACATTGTGTTTTGTATTTGAGTTTACAACAGTGCCCTTGCGGTTTGTTTTTGAATCGGATATTACCATGATAAAGAAGTGTGATTAATTGTTTTTAATATGCACTTGTAGTGTACTTCAAATTAATGAAATAAAGTAAATAAAGAGTTTTCATGACTGTTTCTTAACACATAGGTCACTCAAAAATGAACATCTCACCCTCAAGTTGTTTCAAACCTGTATGAGTTTCTTTCTCCATGTTGAACATAAAAGAAGATATTTTAAAGAATTTTGGCAATCAAACATTTGATGGACCAGATTGACTTCTATAGTATGGAAAAAGTGAAGACGCATTCTTCAAAATATCTTCCTTTGTGTTCAGCAGAAGAAAGAAATTCATACAGGTTTGAAACAACTTGAGGAACAAAATGATGACAGAATTTTCATTTTTGGGTAAACTGTCCCTTTAAGATCACTTTACATTTTTAATAACCTTTTGTCACGCATTAAAGTACACATATTGATGCGTTGAACATTGCAAAATACTTGATTATAATTTTAAGTGTAGTGCATTATTCAATATTACATTTAAAGTAATATATTTTAAAATGTAGTAAATTGCAACTTCATCATTACAAATGTGTAATTACAAATGTATTTAAATACATGACATACAAGTATCAATAGAAAAAACATTAAATGTTTGGCAGTATCTATACATATTTCAAAGACAAAAAAAAGTGACACTTTTGACACATAAATATGTAGCTACTACTTAAGAAAAGCACTAAAAGTTCAGCAAATTAAATGTCTGAAAATGTTACAGTCAGTTTGCAGTTAATATATATTTTGAAGTATATTATTTCCATAAAATTTCTGAGCAAACACGTCATATAAATTACACTTTTATCACACATGCTAACAGGCTAACTGACTGACACTTTTTAAAATATGATACAATGACAAAAAAAAAAAATTATCTATTCGTGTGAAATGTTTTTTTTTTTTTTTTGTTGTCATTTATTATGATGTTGTCATTGACTAATATACATTGACTAATATAGCCTAATTAGGTTCGTTAAACTTAAAATCAGTGTGCACATGATGACCACACAATACTGTTAGCCTACATTACATGTTTGTACTGTTAATACTATAAAAAAGGCCGCTTTTCAGTAATTCTGCTCATATTTTGTTGTATTTTAGTAAAGTCAATGCTTTGCTTTGCGTTATTGTATTTGATAATTCGCTGGGTCAATGATCAATCCCCATGTTCCAAAAAACTACAGTGCCCTAAAGGTCTCTCAGTCTTATGGAGATTAGTCTGAGGAGTTCCTCTTCCCGTAATACACACCCACTAGTTCAGATGACGTAGGTCTTCCGACCGCGCGCTTGCCTAATATGGAAAGGTAGGTGCCGGTTTTCCGGTATGATGTCATCGTTTGCCAAGTTTGGGGGTGGAAATAAGAGGATCTGAAAGATGCTAAATATTAATCTGTGTTAGTGACCTGAATACGAAATGAGATTTAAATTTTTTTTTTTTTTTTTTTTTTTTTTTTTTACTTGTCTCGTTTGTGTATGTTGACATTTATAAAGAAAGAATGAAAAAACTCCCCCAAATTATATATAACGGGGGATCCATTATGATAATTTATGCATGTAGGCCTATAGCATAATTATTAAATAAAATATATGTAAAAGTGGGAATATAAAGGTTTGTAATGTGTTTAATTAAAAGAAGGTTTGTGTCTTACAGACGTTTATTCAGGCAGAAGTTAACAGTCTGATCAGACTCCAAGAAACTGAAATCACAAAAGAAACCAGTCATCTTGCCCTAGTGGCTGCTTCAGATTTACCAAGTGTAGGCCGACGGCGCCCTCTGCTGGTGCAAAGAGGTTTGCTGCTGAACATTGCTTTTACTGAACACCTTTGTGGCAAACATAACCCAACCTGAGAACTTTTATGTTTTCAGTTGACAGAATAATAAGCCCGTGATTAAAGGCATGCATAATTGGTTTTAATAATTTAGTACTGAATTGCTTGATGATGATTAGTTAATTTCAGTGTTACTGCACCTGACATACAATTTATTAAATAATCATTGTGGTTTCAGTCTTTTGATCATTTAAGTCTTAAAAATAGTCTTTAATTGTTTGTAAGAGGTTTTCATGTATCATTTTAACCAGTTCAGAATATATACTATTTATTACGCTACTGTTGAAGGACTATTATGGGTTAAATTATTGTAATTTCTGACATAACTTTGGACATCATCAGCTCGAATATTCAATCCTGTGGACTTAAAACAGGCAGTCTCTCCCAAAGTCTTAGTGAACACACTCATTCACACACAACCAAGCTGAAGAGAAACAGAGACATTGTTTTTTGTTTCACATACTTTATTACAGTTCATAAATATTGATTAGTTTCTGATGTGCTCAGAAAACAAACATAAAAAATTATATCGTATACTTTACTTACAAATGGTAAACTTAAGTACTCCTGGTTGATCTTATTTACAAATAACAATGAGTGAAACCTCATTAATGAACTTTTTTTTTTTTTTCAGAAAAAAGAAACTGCTGAAGTTGGACTAACTCAAAGAAAAAGTCAATTCCATTCAGTTTAAGGAGAAAAAAAAAAAAAAAAAAAAAAAAAAAGGTACAATATGTAACTCAGAAGTCAGGCAGCTTTTAGCAAAAGTTTAGCGGACAGAACTTCTTGCTTGGTGAGCCAGACATGTATATATCCCTATTGTACGGTATTCATGTCCCCTGTTTTACTCCTATAATACTGAGTGCTCCTTTTCAAGCAAATAGGTCCATGCACAACCTGGTCGAAGTGAACAAGGATAAGTCTCTTAAAACATGTAACAGAGTGAGTCTCATGCTCTCTGTCGCACCGAGTTCGTGAAGTTTTGAACTCCCCGAAAGTCCAGTCAGAACATCCTTTTACGGCACGCGGCCGGCCGGACGGTCCCGGTCCCAGCGGGCTATAATGCCAGCAGTCGCGGCGGCTCGCAGACATAAAGCCCCTGAAGTTTGTCCCTTGCGTCTTTTTAAGTGAACTCAAATGTCCTCCGGTTCTTTTCAGAAAGTCTGCAGCTGTTGCGTCAACATAAGCTGGCAGCCGCTGTTGACGTGGTTCATGACTTTCTGCTTGAGCTGTGCCACTTGCTCGCGCAGCATGTTGGCGGTGGACGCCAGCTCCGAGTTCTGGGACTTCAGGGTCTTGACTTTGTCCTCCAGCCGGGAGATCCTCTCAAGTTTCCTCTTCCGGCATTTGGATGCGGCGATTCGGTTCCTCATGCGCTTCCTCTCGGCTTTAATCCGCTCCTGGCTCTCCATGTCAATGGGGGAGAGAGGTGGGGTCTCGCCGGGCATCTCCGGCACCGTCTGGGGCTCCTCTTTCAGCGCCTGAAGCCGCGGGTGCTGCACGGGCAGCTGCGTGTTGACGGTGTGCTGCGGCGGGGCGCTCGTGTAGCTCATCGCGGGGTTGGCCGTGCTGATGGCGGGGTTGAAAGTGTTCAAGTCCGCGTACACCGGCGGGTCGGAGCGCATGGACGAGCTGTACACCGCGCCACCGGCCATGGACGACACGGGTGCCATGCTGTTGTTGATGGTCGTTTGGGGAGCCGAGGTGACGTTGGGCATGTGCTGGTGATGCAGCTCGGCCAGTGCCCTCACAAAGCCCTCCGCGAAGCCCTCCTGCTCGTCGGTCACGTTCTTGGGACACAGAAACTGGGTCGGAGTCGGCGTTGTAGTGATCAGGCCGTTGCTAGACTGGATGATGAGCCTCTCCAACTCCGGCGAAGCCAGCTTGAGCAGTCCCACGTCTGGGGAGGTGAGGATGTCGCTGGCTTTGGCCCTCAGGTGGGGCTTCAGGTTGCCGGCTGGGTCGGTCAGATTCAGCGTCATGTTGTGTTTCAGAGCCTTGTGGTTGTATCCAAAAGGAGCGCTGTCATGTTGAGAGAAAGCGCTGTTTACAGAGTCATCGTAGAAAGTAGTTTCCATCTTGGTAGACATAGAAGAGAAAACGAAACTTTTTAGTTCAAAAGTAGTCTTTCACAAGCACTAAAGCAGTGTCCGCTTCAGCAACAAGCGCCGCGGGAAGAATCGCAAAGTTCGTAAACTCCCCGTCCCGCGAGAAACTTACTGCGTAAAGTTATCGCCCAGTGTCCCAAACTCTTCTTCTCGCGGATAGAAAAGCTCTTCCACCGCCGCTGCCGCGCGTCCTGTGATGCCAGTGGATAAACAGCGCGGAGCTGAAAAGTTTTCTTGTTTATGTGTTAGTTCAAGTTGTGTTGCCTAGATGTTTCACTGTGGCGAGACCTGTATACTCTGAGCTTCTCCAGCGTGGAGGCAAACCTTATCTGCTACCGCTGCCCCACTAAAAATAGCAATGATGTCATGCACACAGTCTCTTATTGGCTGGAGGCGGTTTACTGGGCGTTCCACAATTTCAGATAAGGCGCGTTGCCTTGACGACCACCAGAAGATTCTTCTTTCGCGGTGGCTTATGGGATGAGGTAATGCTGTAAGGCGAAGAAGCGGTGCATTGTGGGATTACGTATTGTTTTTGAATATCTGGTTACCCGCTTAGCTGTTTTAGACCGTGGCAGTGGCGGGATAGATACAAAGAAGCCGAGTAATGTTTGGTGTCACTTTTTAACTTATTTTTTTTTCACGTCACGACGTTTCAGTCTGAGAAGAAGAGGGAGCATAAGTGTATTAAGTGTGTAGCCTATTGCCGCGTATATCTGAGAGTTGGACAATTTCATAAGACGCAGCCGTCCGTGATATGACATGTTAAACACTGTCAGGATTATCGTTGTTTTATGAATTGTTTAGATATGTTAAAATACACTCTCGCGTGGCGCGAAGAAACAGTGCAATTGTCTGCTGTTTTATGGCAAAGTGCATTTGCTCCTTCAGGTCAGCCAATGGTTTTGAAAAGGGGCGTGTCTTATCGTGGACTGACCGCGTGCCACAAGGTCCATCGTCCGTCTCCGTGACAGTCCCTAGAGATCCTCTCAAAACTACATACACAAGTGTTAAACGTCAATGTTTAAACCACAACCGCAAACTAATCAAATTCAACGTGACAGTTGTTAAGTAACTTTTAAGAAGGATTCCGTACTAGTTTGGGATATTTTTTACTCAATTTAGATGAGTCTTAAACTTGTGTAAATATGTAATTACACGTGTATTTGTATTCGATGTTGAGGTGGACGTTTCTATGCTTGTCCGGTAGGCTACGTATATTTGTTGCCGTTAACAATGTGATGTAAAACTCTTGATACTGCCGTTAACACAAATATAACAAAACAGTCTGAAATATAGTACATAACATCCATAAGACACGGATAAGATCGTTTTTCGTCGCCACCTGGACTTATCGACAGTCTCTGGCACATTTCACTTTGTTGCGACAGATCAAGTGTTCGTGCATGTAAACATGACATGGCGCGTCACTGACTGAATACAAAATATGGACTTTAACACACGGAGTTAATGCTTTAGCATTACGTACAAAAGTCTGTCATGCTAATCAAGCTATTTTAATTTCAGTTCATACTTGTTCTCTTTAGTTTAACACCTTTATTTTGTACAAATATAGCTATGATAATCATCGCTGCTAATTTTCTCCGAATGTATGACAAATAAACATCAAACCAGTAAGTTAAGAACCATAAGTTAGTTTTACTTTATTGAACATACAGTGAATCTAGAACAAATCTAAGATACACAAATGACATTAATATATGTAACAATACACATTATTATTATTATTAATATGACAATAGATACATACAAGAATTACAAAATATATAAACTAGCCTAACGAAAATGAAGAGCCAATTCATACTTATAATGTTTTTAGATTCTTATTTAATATTTTTAGTTTAATTTAAAATCACATCTCAATTTATACTTCAGTTTTCATGAGTGTTTTTTTTTAAATAACCAAAAGAATTATACAAATTGTGTTCATGGACGGTATAATCACTTGAGATGTGGTTTTGAATGGATTATGCAATATTTACTGTCAGATTTATTTGGAATTTCTATTGGATTTCTACAAATCTTTGATCGTTCATAGTTCAAGTGTACAAAGGTCAGAGAGGGTTTTTATTGTAAATTAAAGGTCATGACCAGACTGAAGCATCCTGATCCTCTTTCTGATCACGATGATGCAGGCAGTAGGGGATGTCCAGAGTTACAACAGAGAAAAATCATCTGTGTTTTTGTTCTCTACAGAAACTCGTTTGGGCAGCACAACCCAGACAGACCAAATGTAGAAAATGGCAACATGCCTGTGAAACCAGTTCCTCACACCATGTCTGTTTGCTTCTTTTCTTTTTTAGATTTCCTTGAATTCTCATATCACCTTTTGTACTGGTGTACTTTGCTACGTGTTTAAGTGTGTTACGAAATCCAGGTGTACATTTCCTTTTTAATCCGTGCCGTGTCATCCAGACTATACAGTTTGTCACCATCACCCGCTTCACCTAACATAAACTGCAGTGTAGAGCAGTTATATCTATAGTGTATGACAGTAACCCTAATATAAATTTTCTTTATTTTTATATACATTTTTCATGTATATAAGTGAATCTTAATGTTTATGCCATCAGTAGTTATATGTTTCAGTGTCTGAGCCACCCAGGTAGAGGCTGGTATATGGACTGGGCTTCACCGTTACCCTTGTACCCATGAAAAAAAGCAATTATTTATACATCAGTGTATATACTATAATCGTTAATATAGCTGTTGGTATAATATCAGATATCCATGGGCTGTGTTTTCTTTGACATGTGGCCTGTCGTTATTTGCAGCCGCCCAGTCGTCTCAGCAGTGGTCCGTCCGTCTATGAGGAGGGTCTTGTGTAAATATCGCCCAGTTACCCGCCTCTGAGACGGGACTGTATAGTAATTGCCCGCCGCCACATGCTGAATTTGTGAAAACTGAACACACTGCGCTGGATTCATACAAACATACATGTTCACTCAGCTGTAATTTGCTGTGTTGTTAAACAGGTTAAAAAGATTTTATTTTTGTTAAAGGGTGTGCTTGCTTCAGAATCTAAATCACCCATGTTTTCCATTAAGATTAGTAAAACGGGAACGTTTTGTTTTATTAAAACTTGTTTGTCCTTGTATAACAGCCAGTTACGTTCTGTCCTAGGTCACGCCTAATAAGAAAATAAATCCAAAAGGAGTAGGTGTTTATAGTTTTTACATTGCATTCTTGAATTCTTTATTTACGCATTTTAAGCCATTGTTTTCACATTGTTTTCCGGATAGTTTATTTAGAACTATAACACTGTTAGTTATCATGTTATGATTTATATCATTTAAAAATGCATTATAATGACCATTAATGTCTTTTAAATTACATGGTTCATATACTAGAAAATAATTGAATCTATAGGTTGTGAAATGAAGCATTTCACATTCTTACTGTTTTTTTTATGCTGCGTCCGAAATCGAATGCTTCTCTGCTATGTAGTACGCAACAGTATGCAAATTCAGATGTCTGAATTTATAGTATTCGAAAAACAGTAGGCGAAAAGTACCCGGATGACTTACTACTTCCGACGAGATCCTGAAGTGCGCATACAATGGACACTTTACTATCCCATGAGGCCATGGGAGAGGATTTGTGAATTAAATTGAAGGGATGTAACTGACGCTGGTAGGTCATGTGACAGTAACAACATGGTGGATGTAGTATATCCAAATTTATTCATACTACATGCATTCATACTATATAGAATATACTTTTTCAACGGTCGTGAAGTAAATTTAAATTCAAATGTAGTACCTACTCAACAGTACACAATTTCGGACGCAGCTTTAGTTAGTTTACGTACTAGTATAGCATACATCTACCTGATTAGCCTGCTAGCTTAGCCTATATTATATTATATTATGTTTTTTGCTTCCAATATAGTTCCCAATTGCATGTTTCAAATGAATAATGTTCGTGTGTACTTAACATGACAATTAATTTATTAAAATTTTATAATAGTAATTTTATACTATACCACATTGCTATTATTGTGTTAAATTAATATTAAATTATTTTTATAGAACATAGTATGTTATCCTTATCCACAATGTTTCCTGTTTTATTATGCAGTACATACAATGTTGTTTGTGCACTTAATGTAGTAAACATCATACAATAGTGAAATAGGTTATAATTAGTCAAGACACCACAATAACAACTTTTAATCAGGCATGGGTCCTAAAGGAGACCCGATCGATTTCTCATGACATCTCGTCACACTCCGTTATTACATGAATCACATAGGCTAAATGCATATTTTCAATTCAAAGCGGCCATATTTGAGAAAAAAGTCTGTCTTTTACCATTTCTATCGCAAAACGTATTCAGTGTTTCACTATTTACATCTTACCTCACTCTTTTTTAATGTTAAAATGACGATTTGCGCTGGAATTCGTGCTCTGCTTCTGTGAACAGTAAACTCCTCCTACTCTGATGTCAAAATGGAGGAGCCATTGACGAGCGCTGTTAGACCGCTGAGGTAGACCAGTCACCAGACTAAAAATGTAACTTTTAAATCGACAAATCATACAAATTCATATGAATATATGAATTAGCTACCAATTAAGACTGTGTTGGTATACCACCAGTGCTACTTTCATGACTCTCGTATCACATCGCAGACTTGCTCTGTTTCATTTTATACTGGTGCTATTTTGCATTCCGGTGTTAGTGTAAATGATCTCCGAGAACTTCAGCATTAACATTAGGCCTACTATATTGTGTGCCGTGCTGCTGTGCATTTGAGTTTGTGAATCATGTTATATCTGAGGCGAGCAGAGCTTGAGGAACAGCTGCCCGGTCATGTCCCCTGCCCTGCTGCGCCCTTCTCTGTTTTAATGCCAGTCTGTCCAATCCCTCATAAAAGCCTATTGTGGTCCCAGGCCTATCACTGTGTGTCTGTAATTAGTGTTCTGTAGTTCATTGCCCTCGAGCCCATGGTTAGAAATCACTAGGGTCCTAATGGAGGGCTGGTCAAAGGTCACAGAGTAATCCTGTCATATCCAAGCCCATTGTCAGGACTCCACAGCCATCTTAACGGCCGTCTTCTGTCTCCGAGTCAGAGTAAATCAGAGTACTGGCGCTAGCTGGACAGAGTGAAAGAGTACACTGGACAGGTAACCCTGTGGGGGTCGTAAGCCTTTTTTTTTTTCTTTTTGTGGATAAGAATAGGCTCTTTTATGGATCACAGCTCAGTAATCACCTTGCTACCTCATTTTTTAGTGCTTTTTGCTTTATTATTGCTCACAATTAGGGTCAGGAGTGTGTTCAAAATGGATTTGTGCTACAGACATGAACAATGCCTTAAAGTTTGCAGCTTATTGAAAAATATAGGTGTTATTACTTTTAAGACTTTCGATATTCACCCATGATAAAATGGGTGATAAAATGCTATGAATGTATTTTTGGGATGGAGCTGGTGACTTTTTTTACCAAGTGGACAATGCTAAATACAGGTGTAAATGGGGTGTAAAACATTTTCCACTTTCGACCACTTCCAGAGGTAGTCAAAAACGCATTGGACTGGATTGCTTTTTTGAGTGGAAACGCTCATGTGATTGAATGCAGCCGCAAAAGACCGAGTACTCTCTGCCTACTGACCTAATGTGTAAACAGCATGGGAAGCGCGTTAGCCAGACGGGATTTAAACTTTGGTTTGGTTTGGTTTGAAGATGGAAAACGTACCAAGAATGTTCTCTTACCATTCCTGATTTCTAACACACTCACAGTGTTCGCCGTGGTTTTGCGGCTGTCAGAGCAGAAAGAAAAGCTGATGCTCACCGTATGTTTTTCCGTCATTTTTCTTATTTTGTGCCTTTAGGAGTTTCTTGAGTCAGTGTTCATCTCCACAGTGTTCAGCAACAGCGTCTCTACTAATAGCGAAACTGTAAGTTTATCTGCTTCAAGAACAGCGCCGTTATTACCTCGCTAGTGAGAAATGCCATGTAGTTTCTAAAGTTGCTAAACTATTTTACTGATAAAATCGCCAGAGCAGCACTGACAACACATTTCTTTTTGAGCGTGTGTCCGTACTGTATGTGTGTGTACTGTATTGTTTTGTCAAGCCTCTCTAGTTTTTGTCTTACCTAACTCTCATTCAGTTTTTAGTGTTTCATAACACATTCCATTGGGACAAAGGCAGATGAGATGCATGTTTGTTCATAACTGTGAATTTAAACCAACTGAAATATTGATACACCTTCTCATTCATCTATTCATAAACTCCGCTAATTTTGAATTACAGTGAATGAAAGATTGATAAAGCAGGCTGATTGTGAAGCCATGTGGCTTTTCATTCATAACCATTTCCTTGACAAAAAAAATAAAAAATAGAGCAAACTGGAACAGGTGGAGAGGGAGATAAGCCGAGCTCTACCTCCATGTTCAGTGTTGTTACTTTATGCTTTAAATGAAGCAACTCCCTGACAACAAAAACTTGCACGCAAAGATGGACCCCTCAGTGGCAAAATAGACAACAGAAATCTAATTGATCCATAACATGTTTTTTTTTTTTTTTCAATATCAAGATTTTAGGTTCAAATCAATATATTAAAATAAATATACACTTAAACATAAAATATTAATCACCTTTTATCCTTTATTAATTGGTTTAAATGGTCATACAGTGAAATTTAAATGATTTTTAAATGAGTTTTTTTTTTTTATTAATGTCCCTGTAGTACAGAGCCCTGCATATGACATGCAGCCAAAAATATTTATGTCATGGCCACCATAGGCGGAGGGAAAACCAACTCTAGGGTAAAGAAATCAACAGATATGTACACTGCTCAATGCTGCAAAAACACGTTTTGAATTGAATCCTTTGACACTCTACAGAAATGCACTGGATCGTTTGACCATACTGTGGTACATCATAATGACTACCTATCTATGATGCATTATGTTTGATGTCTCCTTTAAATTCTTCTTGCATTTTTTAGGGGTTCTGTTGAGTTGAAGGGTAGCACAGCCTTTAAGAAAAATGTAATTTATCGTTTTGCAGGCGGGCATATGGCGGAAATGTGGCGGACAGTGGTTGGAAATCTTGGGATTGATGTGCTTGGGGTATTTATTATACTTCTTCACCAGGGGCTGAAAAAATACTGGCGCAGACCCACAGCTTAAGTCTAGCAGCCGTTGTGCCCACCACATAGTTGGCAGCAGTATGAGACACTAGCTGCGTTAATGTGGTATATGATAACATCTTCCTCTGCCATGTGTGGAAGGGGTGTTATGCGCTTTGGTTGTTATTTTGCGATGTCCAGGTTTTTTGGGTTTCACTGAGGTCATCTGAGTTCTGCACTCTGTATTTGCACAGTGCCTAGTCCAACTTTTACTGCTTTACAGCTTATTAATATTTTATTATGTCATGTGGTGCAACCAACATGCAGAAAAAAAAGCAGAACCCCTGCAGTCCCTCCGTAAGGGTAATTTGATAATAAGATGATTTTGTTTTACAAAACAAGGTTAGTTCAGGTTGTAAAATGTCATGTGGTCCAAAACACTCAGAACGTTAATGATTTTAATGAATTAAAGGGGTGGTTGATTATGATTTCGCTTTTTTAACTTTAGTTAGTGTGTAATGTTGCTGTTTGAGCATAAACAACATCTGCAAAGTTACGATGCTCAAAGTTCAATGCAAAGGGAGATATTTTCTTTTAAAGAATTTGCTGTTTAAGGACTACAACTAACGGCTGGTAGGGACTACAACAAGCTTCTTCCTGGGTTAGTGACATCACTAACCCTAAAATTTACATAAACCCCGCCCCCGAGAACACAACAAAGGGGATGAGGCCATGTTGGGCTGCTTTAGAGAAGAGGAAGAGTTGTAGTAGAGTGTTGTTGCCATGCCATCATTTTACGCTGGACTGCTTCACAAACGAGGGTCAGTTCAACGGTGGATTTGCACAAAAGATTAACATGATGGCACATGCTAGTCGATGAGTTGAATCAACTACATAAATGTATCCACTAACCATTCAGAAATATCCATATACATTCTAAAAGTTGTAACTTCTTCCTCAGTCTCTCCATCAGTGTCCGACTCCGGTTCGCAAAAGGATAAACACCGTTACTGACAATTGTCATTTTGGCTGCTTGAGATTCTCCAGCTTTGTTGTTGAGCAACCAAAGCACAAGCTGTTAAAGCTCTGCCCTCTTCTGGAAAAGGGGCCGGGAGCAGCAGCTTATTTGCATTTAAAGGGACACAAAATAGGGGTAATTTTGACAAGCTATAATAAATGATCTGTGGGGTATTTTGAGCTGAAACTTCACAGACTCATTCTGAGGACACCAGACACTTGTGAAAGGGTCATTATAGGTCCCCTTTAATAATTCATTATATCTATAAAAATACTTTTCCTTGAAAAATATATCCCTATTTCCATTTTATTTTTGAAAACAATTTAGATGTGTACACTCTGGTGTATTCAAGGTGTGAGGAAATTTGTTATCACATGTTGTTACAAATGATGGTTTCGGCGCATGACAGACTCATTAAATTGTAAGTTTTTCTAAACCAAATAAAACCAACCAACAAAAATTGTGACGCGTATGCTTTAAACTTGATTTTTTCATTTTCTTTTTGTGGACACTCTTATTTGTCATTGACCCTCATATTGGAGAAACACATTCTGTATTGTTATTCTGTTTTTCTCCTCTTGTTCATATTCTTCTCTGCAGCCCAGCTGAACTGAAGTGGGGGTGTGACCCGTGCCATTGTGTTTGTGCAGAATATGGACTCTCTTCCTCTTTCTCCTCTTCTTTTTGCCACCTACGCCATCCTGTTTTCTTTTCCCTATCAACAGAGGCTGTTTATGCTCAGGCTAACTCTGATAAGACAGAATGTCGTGTTTGTCTATTTAGTCGTTCGGCACTAGCCTTATATCTATTTCATTATCTGCTCGTATACATATACAATCTCTGTATGGCAATCCTTACTACAACTACAGGGCAGGAAATCCGTTGCCTTGAAAACAGTTTTAGTGGAACTCCATTGTGTTGGTTTGTTCTTTCCAGAAAACCCAGTGCCCACGTGAGAGGAGTGAACTTCCTGAGCGTTTTCTGTCACACAGCGCGAACACACCACCAACCCCCAACTGTTTTTTGCTCAATAACACACACACACACTTGACTATAACTCATTGTTTGGAAGCCCTAGTTTTCCAGGATCCCTCATACACTCTTAAAAATAAAGATTCTGTATTGGCATTGATCAGTCTAAAAAAATGCTGGGTTAAAAAGGGACAAATCCAGCAACTGGGTTGTTTTAACCCAGTGTTTGGGTTAAATGTTTGCCCAATCTGCTGGACAGTTTTATTTAACTCAGTATTGTTTAAAAATAGGTTGGAAATTAGACACAATATTACTTGAGGCAACAATACTAATCAAAAGGTGAACATTTATTAATAAGCAATTTAATAAAAGTTAATTTATTAAACATTAATTAAAGTTCATTTCTAACATATTTTGGGTTCATTTTAAGCAAGCAATACAGTATTTTTTAAACAATAGTTGAGTTAAATAAATCTACCCAGCAGGTTAGCCAAACATTTAAACCAGCTGCTGGGTTAAAACAACCCCACCCAATTGCTGAGTATGTCCATTTTCAACCCAACTTGGGTTTTTTTTAACCCAGCATTTTATAGGATGATGGTTCCATGAAGAACCTTTACAATTTATTGGACCTTTCCGTTGCCCAAAAGGTTCTATATAGTGGAACAGGGTTCTTTAGGTTATTACAATGCTCTTTACACTAAGAAGGTACACTCTAAAAAATGTTGGGTTAAAACAACCCAACTTGGGTTAAGCGGTTGGGTTAAATGTATGTTAAACCTGCTGGGTAATTTTTCTTTTTTTTTTTTTTTTTAACTCAACTATTGTTTAAAAATGACTGTATTGCTTGCTTAAAATGAACCCAAAGTACAATATGTTGGAAATTAACATTTATTAATAAGTTTAATTAATAATTTATTAAATTGCCCTTTATTATTATTGTTGCCTCTACACTCTAAACAATGCTGGGTTAAAAACAACCCAAGTTGGGTTGAAAATGGACAAACCTAGCGATTAGGTTGTTTTAACCCAGTGGTAATGATTGTATTGCTTGCTTAAAATGACCCCAAAATATATTGTAAATGAACATTTATTAATCAGTTTAATGAATAATAATTAAACAATAAACATTTATTAAATTGCTTATTAATAAATGTTCACCTTTTGATTATTGTTGCCTTTAGTAATTATATGTCTGATTTTTAATTTTCAACCTATTTTGGGTTCATTTTAAGCCAGCCATATAGTAATTTTTAAACAATAGTTGAGTTAAATAAAACTACCCAGTACGTTAGGCAAACATTTAACCCAACCACTGGGTTAAAACAACCCAATCGCTGGGTTTGTCCATTTTAAACCCAACTTAGGTTGTTTTTAACCCAGCATTTTTTAGAGTGTAGTAATTATGTGTCTGATTTTTCATTAAATCAGACACATAATTGTGTAGTAATTTTTAACAATAGTTGTTTTAACAAAACTGCCCAGCACATTGGGCAAACATTTAACCCAACCACTGGGTTTGTCCATTTTCAACCCAACTTGGGTTGTTTTTAACCCAGCATTTTTTAGAGTGTATTTTGTTCACTGAAAGGTTCTTTGGGGAGCCCATAATGGTTCTTGTGGCATCACTGCAAAAATTTTGGAACCTTTATAGTGTATGTGCACATTGTGGTGGTAATCACTGGTTTTATATAGAAACAATGACTCTTTTGGTAAAAGCGAGTACATTCTCCAGAGAGGGTCTTTGTGGGCCCATGGTCTTGCGCTGAGGGAGAGTGCTGCTGGTGTGTAGGCTGAGAGGTTGTAGGTTGGAACCTTATGACGCATGGCTCAGTTTCTTTTGCTTGGCTGGGTGTCAGAATGATTACCAATAACACAAAGGCTTTCCCTCCAAGAACTGCTGTTGTTTCAGCTGTTGACGGAGAGGGAAAAAAAAGGCAGGTTCCTCTACGGGTTGTTTTCTCAACCAGCTGCGTCCTTGTGGACGGTATTTTTTTTTTTCATAGCTTTTATCAACAACTCAAAAATAATAACAGGAAAGCAGTTGTAAAAACATTGTACCAGTCTTAATATTCATTCGCCGTTCCACCTCGTTTGTTCGAGTTATGAAATCGTCAGTTGGTGTTATTGGGGAAAGTGAGTGCGCTGTGCTTTGCTGAGGTCGTGGCGGGTTTCTTCTTTTCTCTGTAGGTCAGACATAATTAAAGGCACTGTTATGAAGGAGACGGGACAGCTGTTTCTCAGCATGTCCCACAGCACTCCTCTGAGTGCAAAAGGACGTGCCAATCCAGCTCTCTGCTATCCGCAGCATGTCTCTATCAACAAGTGACAGGAGATGAGGCAGCCAACATCACTACATTTACACTTCCTTAAATCTGTATGTGGTCAAGTCACAGGCCTGCCAATGTGTGCGCTCGCATTTGTCTACGTATTTTTTACTGAATATTTTGAATGTTTCCTGTGTAAATATTAGGCCCGAATTATAAATGCTTTTAGCAGCACAAGCGCAATTTCAAACAATTTTTTACAGCATATGAGGGTGGGTAGGAAGTTAAGAGCAAATCATCTGCAGAAGATGCAACTAGATTATGAAGGATACAAATGCTATTTTTTTTTCAACTTGGTGCCGAAATCTGAGCAGAAAAGTGACGACTCTGAATGAGCATGAACTTACTAGACAGGACGCAGTAAAATTATTCACATAATAACTTTTTGCACTCTCAGCATTGCCACAACGGGTGCTGTTGCAGGCATTAACGTAATCTTTATGGTCAGGTGGCCTCATTTATCAATATAACATAAAAACGAGCATAGAAATCATTTTATGACAGGGTTCATGTGTGATTCATGAAACGTGTGCAACTAATCATACGAATGATCGGACACTGATAAATGTGGCGGCTAAAAACAATCATCATTTAAATATCACGCCCATATAAATCCGTAGCTCAGAAGCATTCCCCTTGAGTTTACGACATGGAGAAACTTAACCAGCCAAGATGAAGTACACCAAAAACACCTGTTAAGCTCGTAACTGCAAACCATTAAATTATTATACAAGTTTTTAATATAAGAAAATACTTTATTAATGTTATGAATAGACTATATTATGGAAGCTTGTTTCCGCAAATAAAAAAAAAAAGATAATTGCGACTTTTTATCTCACAATTTTGTTCTCAGAACTGAGAGATCTAAAGTCGTGATTATGCAAAATAAAGTCGCAATTGCATGTTTTTCTCACAATTGTGAGTTTATATCTCGCAATTCTGCCTTTTTTCTCGCAATTCTGACTATTACTGCAATTGCAAGTTTATATCTCACAATTCTGACTTTTTCCTCGCAACTCTGACTTTTTTTTTCTCACAATTGTGACTATATATCATGCAATTCCGACTTTATAGGCGCTATTTTGACGATCACGGCACAGGTGCACTTAGGGCTTGTCCAAATCCACTTTTGCTAGTTTAACGATGGGGAAAATGGTCTGCGCACCCGGCGCATGGTCTAAAAGGGTTGTCCCTATTCTCTTAATGAGTAATGGGTGTGTTTTGGGTGTAACATGCAATAAACCAATCAGAGTCTCATCTCCCATTCCCTTTAAAAGGCAGTTGCACTCACGCCTTGGCGGATTTGCTATTTTACATGGCGGAATTTGCAAGCGGAAAAACGGAATGCTTCTCTAGCAAGGAAACGGTTCTGCTTGTGCGCGAGGTTAAAGCATGGTAACAGACCATCTATGGGACAAGCCGGATTCCACCAAAGCTTTTTTATCTTTATGCACACAATAATAGCCTTTAACATAATCCTTTTATTTTTAATATTTGGCATTTGATTGTGTGTCCTTTTGTTTGTAACAAGCAGAGTGTATGCATGTTGTGCACCCGCCTATAGGTGCATATTACTAATGCGCTCTTGAAATAAAAAAAAAAATTGCTTTAAACCAAGTTTTTGTTGGTTAATGGCGCAGTCGTTTTCAGTTGCCTCAAAATAGCAACATGCCAACAATGTGCCTGAACACACCTCGTTTTCAGTCAGTGCCTAAACCGCAGGCCATAAAAGTGAGTACACCCCTAAGTAAAAATGTCCAAATTGGGCCCAATTAGCCATTTTCTCTCCCCGGTGTCATGTGACTCGTTACTGTTACAAGGTCTCAGGTGTGAATGGGGAGCAGGTGTGTTAAATTTGGTGTTATCGCTCTCACTCTCTCATACTGGTCACTGGAAGTTCAACATGGCACCTCATGGCAAAGAACTCTCTGAGGATCTGAAAAAAAGAATTGTTGCTCTGCATAAAGATGGCGTAGGCTATAAGAAGATTGCCAAGACCCTGAAACTGAGCTGCAGCACGGTGGCCAAGACTATACAGGACAGGTTCCACTCAGAACAGGCCTCGCCATGGTCGACCAAAGAAGTTGAGTGCACATGCTCAGCATCATATCCAAAGGTTCTGTTTGGGAAATAGACATATGAGTGCTGCCAGCATTGCTGCAGAGGTTGAAGGGGTGGGGGGTCAGCCTGTCAGTGCTCAGACCATACGCCGCACACTGCATCAAACTGGTCTGCATGGCTGTCGTCCCAGAAGGAAGCCTCTTCTAAATATGATGCAGAAGAAAGCCCGCAAACAGTTTGCTGAAGACAAGCAGACTAAGGACATGGATTACTGGAACCATGTCCTGTGGTCTGATGAGACCGAGATAAACTTATTTGGTTCAGATGGTGTCAAGCGAGTGTGGCGGCAACCAGGTGAGGAGTACAAAGACAAGTGTGTCTTGTCTACAGTCAAGCATGGTGGTGGGAGTGTCATGGTCTGGGGCTGCATGAGTGCGCCGGCACTGGGGATATACAGTTCATTGAGGGAACCATGAATGCCAACATGTACTGTGACATACTGAAGCAGAGCATGATCCCCTCCCTTCGGAGACTTGGCCGCAGGGCAGTATTCCAACATGATAATGACCCCAAACACACCTCCAAGACGACCACTGCCTTGCTAAAGAAGCTGAGGGTACCTAAACCCTATTGAGCATCTGTGGGGCATCCTCAAACGGAAAGTGGAGGAGCGCAAGGTCTCTAACATCCACCAGCTCCTTGATGTCGTCATGGAGGAGTGGAAGAGGACTCCAGTGGCAACCTGTGAAGCTCTGGTGGGTTAAGAGGGTTAAGGCAGTGCTGGAAAATAATGGTGGCCACACAAAATATTGACACTTTGGGCTCAATTTGGACATTTTCACTTAGGGGTGTACTCACTTTTGTAGCCAGCGGTTTAGACATTAATGGCTGTGTGTTGAGTTATTTTGAGGGGACAGCAAATTTACACTGTTATACAAGCTGTACACTCACTACTTTACATTGTAGCAAAGTGTCATTTCTTCAGTGTTGTCACATGAAAAGATATAATAAAATATTTACACAAACGTGAGGGGTGTACTCACTTCTGTGAGATACTGTATATGACACACTGTCAATGGCATATTTTTGGCTTACTGTCTTCATAGTATGTTTTCACTCCATTCAAAATGCTCTCATAACAATTTTCCACCAAATTTACTATGCTTCACACAAGATCACGCTTAACTGTACACGAGCTAAAAAAACGTAGCTACTGCTCACGTCCATATTAATAAATTCCAAGCTTTGAGTGGAAATGACCGTACGGATAATTTTCTGTTTACGTTCGTTTCGTAAATGAGGGCCAGTGTGTTCTTTCAGGTTAACTACTGTCATGGCAGAAAGACCTGGTGAACGTGCGATTGCGATTAATTGTATTGAATGTGCACTTGTAATGTAATTCAAATCTTGAATTATCGATTAAGCGATCGTGTCTCTTCAGAAAATTTGGACTAAACCACTCGATTTTTCTTCAACATGAGAGTGAGTAATTAGGGACAGAATTTTAATTTTTGGGTGAACCAACCCTTTAACATATATTTTAAATCATTGTTTTTATTGTAATCATTGTTATATCCTTCATTGGCATTTTAACTTTGTAAAAAAAGTATTTCCACTGTTGTTTCACCTGATATTTTACGAAAAGCACAGCCTTTCAAAATGTTAGTGCTTAAGTCAGAGCTGTAACACACACAAACGCAGACAGCGCTACAGGTTAATTAAGCCGCAGAGAGTGACAAACTGATTGACATGGGCAAAGGGGGCTCAAATGAACAGAAATGAATTAAGCATAGCCTGCGGCTGAAATTAGCACCTCAATTCAACCACATCCAGTTCGTCAAAGTACTTTCATTGTTTATGCTACATGCGACAAATGTTCCCAGTCGCGCAAGGTGACATTTGCCACCTCCACCCAGTTGAAACAACCTTTTGTGCCGACCACGGCCGTGACCCTGAACTGATTATAATGTCCTGGAGTGACGGAAAAACCTTGGTTATGCCAAAGCTGTCTCATTAACATAAACAACATAAAGACCAGTATAATAGTATTCCCATTTGAACCCTTAAGACTCTTATTTGGCCATTGATTATGTGCTCACATTGTTAACCAAGTACTAGATTAGCAATAAATTACTTTTTAATTCCCTCTATATGTTGTTTGCTTTATTTCAGTGTTTGATGATACCCCTGAAGCATTACTTACAAGCGGCCCTGCTTCGAGTCGTCTGACCCTTTTAAAACAGACCAATTATAGCGCATTAATGGCAGTGCCATTTTAGAAAGATCTGGAGCAGAATTGCCACATCTAAAGGTCAGTATTACCTCAGTGGATTGATCTTATTGCTCTATTTTATCGTGACTTTTTGTGAAGCACTAAAATGAAAATCAAGTGAACTGTGAGTACATTTCTTTTTATAGTTTATAGACCTTGCAGACTTCTCTGCGCTGGTTAAAATATGATCTGACATATGAAGTGTTTTAAACACGGACATGTGTTCCCGATCATATTTTAGATCCTGAAATGGATTCTTGAGACTTCTACTTATAATTTTCCATGTCAGTAAGATATTGTAAAAAGCAGATTTAAACGTCAGCTCAGCCTTTTATCTCTGATTCATTGTGCGACATAAAAGGTTGAAATATTATGTCAAATCATTTGGTCATTGGTGTGTGTGTGAATTGCCAGAATGGATGTGCTACAGCTTGTCACCTTCATGTCTCTTTATGGCTGCAGACAGTGGTGTTACATTATCAATATTATCTTTCATCCATCAGCATGCGCCCTTCTCTATCAGGTCGAAAAAACGGCAATGTGAAACGTCTGCAAGCTGCCGTTCATCTCTGTTTGATGACAAGTTGAGAGTTATCTCAGCAGGCTTTTTTAATTAATAAAGCTATAAAACAGACTGTGATTCTCCGAAGTCTCCCCGGAGGCGTGGAGGAGGTGAGAAGGATTGCGCTTTCTGAGTTTATTAGCACAGTCGTTAAAACATCTTGATTAATCGAGGCTCAGGTTTACACTGTGGAATTCTGTTTCTTGTTGATTGTTTCAGTTCAGTGATGCCTTCATTGAGCTGTAAACTGGGAAATGTTTTATGCCCTCTGAATCTCAAGGAAATGTGGAATGAGGGAATTAGACATCATAGTAATAGAGCCGTCAGTATCATACCTGTCAAACACCACAACAAATTGTTTTCTTAAAGGCATAGTTCACCCAAAAATAAAAATTATCCCATGGTTTACTCACCCTCAAGTCATCCTAGGTGTTTCAGATGAGCACAATTGGAGTTATATTAAAAAATATACTGGCTCTTCCAAGTTTTATAATGGTAATGAATGGGGATCATGATTTTGAAGCCCAAAAAAGTGCATACATCCATCATAAAAGTAATCCACATGCCTCCAGGGGGGTTAATAAAGGCCTTCTGAAGTGAAGCGATGGGTTTCTTTAAGAAAAATACCCATATTTACAACTTTATAAACTGTAACCAGCTTCCGACAAACATCTGTACGCAAGTCGACTTACGGAAGAAGAGTAACCAGAGGATACGCCAGAGGATAGAGCAAAACAAAACACCAGTCACAAAATCTAAAATGAGAAATTTTAAATAGAAAAGCTGGAGGATTTTGATATAAGAGTAGAGGAGCTTGAGTTTGTTGCCCAGCCCTAATTGTCATCGCATCAGAGGTTACACTTCCGTCAACTTACGTATGGATGTTTGTCGGAAGCTGGTTATTATAGTTTATAAAGTTGTAAATATGGATAATTTTCTTACAAAAACCCATCGCTTTGCTTCAGAAGGCCTTTATTAACCGCCTGGGGCCATATGGATTACTTTTATGATGGATGGATGGATGCACTTTTTGGGGCTTCAAAATCATGAGCGCCATTCACTACAATTATTATGGCTCTTCCAATTAAGCTTGGAAAAGTCAGGATATTTTTTAATATAACTCCGATTGTGTTCATCAGAAAGGAGACTTAGTATGGCTTGAGGGTGATTAAATCATGGGATAGTTTTCATTTTTGGGTGAACTATCCCTTTAATCAATATTTTTGTCCTGAGTTCCTGTAATGTACTTAAAATAAGATTAATTTATTTATTAAAGAAGCAAAGCTGTATGTAAGATAATCAGATTTAAGAATATATTTTGAATTAAAAGTGTAATGAAATTCTGTCATAATTTACTCACCCTCATGTCGTTCCAAACCTGTATGACTGACTTTCTTCTGTGGATACAAAAGATGTTTTAAAAATGTCTATTTTTGTCAATTTAGTTGATCAAAAGTGACAGTAAAAACTTTTACATTGATGCAAAAAAGATATATTTCAAATAAATGTTGTTCTTTTGAACTTTCAGTTCATCAAAGAATTATATATAAAAGTTTCCACAAAAATATAAAGCACAACAACTGTTTGTAACATTGATAATAATAATAATAATAAATGATTTGTAAATAATAAATAATTTCTTGAGCAGCAAATAAGCATATTAGTATGATTTCTGAAGGATCATGTGACACTGAAGACTGGTAATGGCTGCTTGCCATCACCAAAACTTTAACATTGTATAAAAGAATAAGAATATTTCACAGTATTACTGTTTTTACTGTATTTTTAATTAAATAAATGCAGCCATGGTGAGCAGTTGAAAAAACATTTCAAAAATTGTACTGACCCCAAACCTTTGAACGCTATAACTATATAATTGCGAATCCTGGAAAAACGGTTTACTTGGTGGCCTGTATACCTGTCAGTTACTGCCAAAATAGTGGAAATCTCAGTTTGCATTAGAGGTCTAATCTTTGGATTTCATCTCTTTTTTTTGCCGTATAGATTTACTCCAGAGTAGGTAATGTCTGAGTGTACATGTCCGTATGTTGGTCTGTTATGTGTCTTGCTAATTTCGTTCACAAAACCAAATGTGTCCACTAGTATTTACGTGAAATCCACCACACCCTTATGTTTGCGACATGTTAAACTTCAACGGGTCTATTTAAAATGCGCGCACACACACAACAGGTTCTTTTGGCCACAATGTGGAGCTTTGTGAGGCTGCCAAGCGCTCAAACCCAGATCTGACGACCTCTGCGACTGGCCTCCTTCCAGTTTGTCTGCTTACAGGTGAATGTTCTCTTAACCTGACCTCCTCCCTAGTCCCATTACCTTGTTCTCTTTGGACTAGAGGCCCACTGCGCTGGAAAAGTCCAGCTGAGATCCAGACGCTCATTTGGGCCTAATTCTGACATCTGACAGACTGGCGTCCCCCCTCCTGCCTGTATAATTCAGAGGGCCTGTTTGATTTTTTAACTGCCAGCCTGTGTCAGAGCCTCTAACAGAGGTGTGTGTGTGTGTCTGCTGAAGGAGAATGATCGATAGCTATTAGGCAGCAGCGACTCACTGAGCTCAGATGGGCTGTGCTGTTTGCACAGGTGCCCAACAATGTGTCGCTCTGCGCCAAACCTGTTCCACACCATTTAACCCCGTATGGTGGCAGGCAACTTCGACAGACCCCCATCTCAGAGTGAAAATCTCTCTCTCGCACTGTGATCGTGTTTCTCAGTTTCGGTGGTTTTGCTCTACTGTTTACAAGCTCTAAGACGTAAGGGGTATGACCCATAGAGAGAGTTTCGGTTATATCTCTCTATGATACGAGAGAGACAATGCATGTTACTCGGTCCGGTGAGCAACCAAGATGGAGAAACAGACAGACGTTTGATGACTAAGAGACTTTCAGGACCACTTGAAATAGTTTATTATCTAGAATGGAATTTTCCAGAAACAGTGGCCTAAAAATGGAGTCATTGTTTATTGTTTTCACTTAAGTCCTGTTTAAAAGACCCGACTCTAACCCTTTTCACACTTTGTTTGATTTCTTGGTTGGTACACAAGTTCAGTTATACGCCCTTCCCCTGCCATCTCCCTCATGTTTCTTTTCACATTGTATTTATTTGGCTCCGAATTGTGCTGCATTTGAGTTTCACCTTGAGCACTAGCGGCAGCTGTTTACCACTGTTACTAGGTAATGACTCAAGAGGGGGAAAGCGCTAGTAATGGAAAGCGTTGTTCACTTCATGTTTTTACTCATGTGTTTGTCCCTTTGGTTTTGCTGACAAAACATTCACAAAACAGCATTTGCGAAAAGATGCAAGTAACGTGTGCTAGAAGAAATTCAACTTGAATTGGGAACCAAAATAGGGATCATATAACCGCTTTTATATCAATTGTGAACCGTATTGAACTCCAGATTACAGGTTTCGTATTGTTATCGATCTCATTTTCAAGCAGAGCAATGATCTGCAACCAAATAGCTTTCACATAAACCAAACAAACCGAATTCAGAAGTCAAACCGACAAAAAGTGAGTGATGGACCTTGGAAATGGATATTTTTGATCCACTTTAGTTTTCTATTCACACTGCTGTTTTTGGAACCCAGTCCAAACTTGAGTATGAGCATTATTGCAATATGTAATCTATAATGACAAAACACATCTGAGAATTAAAATAAACTGAACATCACAAGCAAGTTGGTCTGATTCAAGATTGTAAGTGTTTACATTTAAGCCAGCTTTTTGCAAACTTATTAAGCAAGTTATAACACACATGGGTTACTTATTAGTAATTTGACTGCTGGTTTCATCCAAAACTACATAAAGTATTAACCCAGACTCATTGGAAAAATAAGATATTATGTTGTTTCTTGCACATTTTGTAACACTTTCAAAGTGAAATGTTCAGTAAGTGGCTCTTAAAGCATGTTCGGTTTTATCCGAAACAAATTAGAATGAATCTGGCAATGTTTTAACAACCAACATATAAAACATTGGTTGTTTTGACATCAGTACCATGGGGAAAAATCGCCATATACTGTAGATATTTTTAATATTATCTCATAATTTAGCAGCAGGTATATTAGGCTGCTGTCACTTTAACATCTAACGCACGGATCCATTATACTGTAACACATGCATTTTCTTTCTCAACTGTTTACATTCACTTAAAACATAACTGACTATGTTTGCATGAATACTTGCCAAGACCGGCATTTTGACATTATTTTGTGTTTATTTGACTGTTTAAGCACAATAAGCATCGAAAAAGAACTCAATTTAGTACTGAGAGGCGGCTTTATGTGCGCACACTTTGGTTGTGAGCACAAAATCTGCGGGAATGAGTAAAATTATACGCTATACGCATAATTCCAGGTTGAACTTCAAGCCCTGTAACACCAACAATATTCACCCGGAGCAAATGAAATGAGTGAGTGAGGGGAGGAGGGTTTGTGTGTCAACTCACTGTCGGAGAGATGAGAGAGAGCGAGAAAGCGCAGCTGGTATTGTATATCTATTCTGTGGAAAATGAGTATTGGAAGCTTTTCAGATGTTTCAGTATATATTAAATTCAACCCGCCAAAGTGGCTAATAGGAGTGACTGCGTTACATGCCACTGCTCAAATTTACCCGCATTTGGCGGGTGTTAATGTCAAGCCCTGGTGTTAACAAAAGCAACTGAGAGATAAAGCATGCATCGCTTTACTAGGTGAGTTAGCGAACAAGTTTACCACATTAGAAAAGCCAAATATATGAGGCTGGTAATAGCTAGTGATACAAATGTCAAAATGCTTTCATTTATAAATTATGCACTATGTTAAAAGTGATTTAAGGTCATAGCATAGTATTGTACAAGTAAAAGTGCGAAATTAAGTTTTTATTAAAAATAATTTACTCCTGTAATCATAATTTGTGTGAACTAGTGTTCATTTCAGCTGGAAACTGCAGTGAATTGCAATTTCCAATGAGCCTGGTTTGAACATAATACAGGCAGAGTCTCCTTGGATCAGCCTGGGTTTAAGTGCCTTCCTCAAGGACACAGTGGTGTTAGCTTGTGGATGGTCCCTTATTTGGATGTACCACCTTTCACTGACCAGTCATCAGCAAATAAATGGCAAAAACTGCAGTGATACTCATCCACAGTTTGCATTTTTTCCCTCAGACAGCAAGAGAATTTTGTTTAGTTTCATTTAGTTATGTGTTTAGATGTTTAGTTTTGGTGTCTATGTTTTCTCTGGAAGAGAAGTCTTATTTTCCAGCTGCCAAAGAATCCAGTTTAAAAGCATAATCTTCTCATATTTCTACTACACACTGTTTCTTTTCACGGATGATTATTGGCATTTGAGTGATCAGATAACACAACCACCCACCATATCCATATCACACACACACACACACACACACACACGTTTGCCCATTTTATGAATCCCGTGTCTCACTTATTGCTGTGTGTCCACTTATGTAATTGATTTTGGTTTAGAGAGCTGCTACAAAAGACCACCATCATATCTTACTGTGACACTAAGCATTCAATGATTACAGCTAATCATGCCTCTATTCTGTCTAATGTGTACAGCACTGGTTTGCCTTCGATCTGGTCAAGTACTGATGAATAATTAATGATTTAATTAGCCCAAATGGCTTTGTGCGCAATGTTTGGTCCGTCATCTGCTTTAGATGATGGTTGAATTGACGTGAGCCACTTTGAATAGGGAGGCAAGATTTCACTTGGTCTTTTCACCTTTATTTAGCTTTTTTCTCTTATTTTTTATTTGCTTTTATTTGTGATTCCTTTTTAAATATCAGAAGTAGATCTCTACACCAATTTTTGCAATCACCCAATGCAGAAAACATGCTTTTAAGAGCTTGGGTGAGCATTTGTGGGCACCTCCTGCAATGTACCAAGCCAAGTGCATTAAGACACCCCCCACCCCACCCCACAAGCCACTATCTGATGTTCTCTGGTCTCTGTGGAGCAGAGCTGAGTATTGATCTGTGATCAGATTTCATGCCTGTTTCACTGTATCTGTTTCTAACATACATAAACACACATGCATAGCAACAGAAGAACCACTCGAATCTACATTTCTCTTTTTTTGTTGTTGTCTCAACCTCTCCATTTTTATTTTATTTAAATATTTAAATTAAGCTTATACTAGATATGAAAATGAAATACAGGGTGTATCTTGGCATGTGACAGTTTTATTTATTTATTTACTGTTTTGTATGTACTGTTTTTTTGTGAAGAAAAAGTAAGTACTTTTGAGTGTGTAGCAGAAGAGTAGGCAAGATTTGGGACATACTACTTCGTCATAACTGGGTCTTTAATGGGCATTCTGTCGCTAGTTACGTGTATCCTGTTACCATTTAAACTGCCAATCATCAAACTATCAATCAAACTGTCAATCATCTTGACACAGTTCCTCCACATTCAATTTAATTTAATTTCCTACCGTTTCTGAGAGAAATGTAGTAGCACACTGATCTGCCAGTCATGAATCTTTCATGCGAAGAACTCTCCTCATGTGTTTTGCATAATGATGCATTGAAAAGGTTAATGACCAAACATCTTTACAAAAGTTCATAATGCTGTTGCAGATGAAATACACTGCTCTAAAAAATTAAACGAACACTTTTTAATCAAGTCAGTTAAACTCCTGGGATATTGATCTGGTCAGTTAAGTAGCAGAGAGGGTTGTTAATCAGTTTCAGCTGCTTTGGTATTAATGAAATTAACAACAGGTGCACTAGATGGGCAACAATGAGACAACCCCCAAAACAAGAATGGTTTTACAGGTGGAGGCCGCTGACATTTTTTTCCCCTACTCATCTTTTCGGACCGTTTTTCACTAGTTTTGCATTTGATTCGGGTCAGTGTCACTACTGGTAGCATTAGGCGATACCTGGACCCTACAGAGGTTGCACAGGCAGTCCAACTCCTCCAGGATGGCACATCAATACGTATCATTGCCAAAAGGTTTGCTGTGTCTCCCAGCACAGTCTCAAGAGCATGGAGGAGATTCCAGGAGACAGGTGGTTACTCTAGGTGAGCTGGACAGGGCTGTAAAAGGTCCTTAACCCATCAGCAGGACCGGTATCTGCTCCTTCGTGCAAGGAGGAACAGGATGAGCATTGCCAGAGCCCTACAAAATGACCTCCAGCAGGCCACTGGTGTGAATGTCTCTGACTAAACAATCAGAAACAGACTTCATGTGGGTGGCCTGAGGGCCCGATGTCCTCTAGTGGGCCCTGTGCTTACTGCCCGGCACTGTGGAGCTTGATTGGCATTTGCCATTGAACATCAGAATTGGCAGGTCCGCTACTGGCACCCTGTGCTTTTCACAAATGAGAGCAGGTTCACCCTGAGCATGTTACAGACAAATACAGTTATGATCTGTTCCTCATGCAAAGATATTGACTTCAGAAGACTGAGTTAAGCGCACAAATAGTATAGACTACATTTATGATACGTTAATGGTTCTTTTTAGTCTTTTTTTTTTTTTTTAAAGGTACTCAGCTTTTTTGTAAAAATGGAAAAGTTTGGCTGGGATATTCTTACAAAAATGACCTTATCTGTTCTACAGGAGGAAGAAAATCACACAGCTTTTGGAACAACATTAAGGTGAGTATATGATGACATACTTTTCATTTTATGAGTGAACTGTGCCTTTAAATTAGCTTTGAAATATTCTAGCCTGAAATTGTGGTTAATCTTTTGCATTATTGCACAGCCAACAATAACTGTTGCGTTGTATTGTTCCTTAAATGATTAGCTTGAAAATTATATGGTTCAGTGGCTTTAGACTCCCAGAGACATACTCTCAAACACAGCTTAAGGCACCCACACACTAGAAAATCGAGCCGATTTTGGCCCAGTTCTCCCCTTCCCGAAAATCCTAGATAAGGTTTCGATTACCTTGATGGTTCTACAAATTATCGTATCAGCTTTCCCTGTGGTGTGAGGTGTGTTAAGAGTGTTAATCTGAAGTGAAGTGACGTGTAGCCGGGTATGGTGTCACATACTTGAAATTTGTGCTCTGCATTTCACCCATTCAAGCACACACACACAGTAGTAAATACTGAACACACACACACACCGTGAACTCACACCCGGAACAGTGGGCAGCCATTTTTGCTGCGGCGCCTGGGGAGTGATTGGGGGTTAGGTGCCTTGCTCAAGGGTAATGAGAGTGGAAGAGAGCAATGTTCATTTACTTCCCCCAACTACATGTCCTGCCAGTTTGGGTTACAAATCCAACCCTCTAACCATTAGGCCACAACTGCCCACTTCTGCCCACATTAGGCCACATCTGCTCAGAAGAACGTTGAGGCAGCACCGATCTCAAATCGTAAATATCCAACATGTTGAATATTAATAATCATAAATCATTTTGTGTGGGGGGAACCCTGATGACAAATGTGCACGCACTCTGTAGATTGTCACATGTAACGAAATGATGCCCAATCAGAAAGCGAGCTGATGGAAGACGGAAGCATAACACGACTTCTTCCAAATCTTTTTTTCACAAATTTTCTGTATACAGCAGTCCAAACACTATTATCTCCATTTCTTCTTGCCCGTCATCTGCTATGTTTGTTTACCCTAAAGTCACGTTTGACCGTGAAATATTTTGCGAGATTTCCCGTGTTCATAGTTGGGACATAGATGGGACATAGTTGGTTGTTTTGTGAATGGTATCTGTTAGGCCCTGTTTAAACCTGGCATTAAGATGCATTTGGTCGATCAGATCACAAATGGACAACGCTAAATACAGGTGTAAACGAGGTCTAAAACGTTTTGAGGTTGTCCACTTTCGACCAAATCCAGAGGTAGTAGAAAACGCATTAGAGCGGTTTGCTTTCGTAGTGGAAATGCTCATGTGGTTGAATGAGTTCGAACAGCCACTAAAGACCGACTACTCTCTGCCCATATGCGTAAACATTATGGGAAGCACACTAGCCAGACAGGATTTAAACTTTGCTGGCTGAAGACCCAAGTTTGGTTTGAAGATGAAAAATGTACCAAGCACAGTGTTCTCTCACCATTCCTGATTTCTAACACACACTCACAGCGTTCGGTCGGTCTTGCGGCTATCAGAGCAGAAACGAAAGTTGCTCTCTGTATGTTTTTCATCAGTGTCATCTCTGGTCGTGTTCATATGTAAATTGCGCAAGCTTATTCTGTCCAATAGATTGAAAGATCTGAAAAAAAGCCCAAACATTTAACCACTAATAGACCCTCCCCTCAAAGAAATCAGGACAGAAGTGGTTGAAAGTGGACAAAAGAGACAGATTAAAACACCAGGTGTAAATGGGAATGTGTCTCGCTCTTCCACTTGTGATCCGATCAACCAAAATGCATCTTAATACCAGGTGGAAACAGGGCCTTAGTGTGGTGTGCTGTCCTGATCACATGCACTCCACACACTATTGGAACAAAACTGTTAAATCTATATATATATATATATATATATATATATATATATATATATATATATATATATATATATATATATATATATATTTTTTTTTTTTTTTTTTTTTTTTTTTTTTTTTTTTTTTTTTTTTCTGATAAGATTTTTAAAAATCTTTAAGTGTGGGCCAGCCTTTAGTGTTGGGTGTTTTTTGGATGCGTGCGTGTCTGTGCACTGGCCAGAGATAGAGAGGATTAATAATTGAGTGACGGATGTTTGTTCTGTTCTCTTTACTGTTTCTGGTCACTGGTTTCACCTGAAAGACGTTGTCAATCAACATTTGTCATTGGAGCATGCCATCAGTGAAATCGAAGCAATCGAAAAAACAAGAGAAAAACAAACCGAGCGTGAGGAGTCTTGAAACCTCTTGCAATCAAGCCTCTCGCGTTGTTTCTATGTGTGTAAGAATCTGAGGCAGCAGTTTCAATGTTAAGTCTCATTATCAAACTGCTGGCCTGTGTACTGGTTGCCATGCTGACTGAAACAACAAATATTTTGAGCTATGTAGCACCTTCTAACAAAATTCCAAACTCAAATGATTTGGAAAGTTCCACTGTCTTTCTCTTCAGCCCCTCTTTCCTCCGCTCCCCCTTCTTTTCTTCTCCTCAGCAGAATAGTGTCTTTGTCTCCTGGAAGTGAACTTGAAAACAGTGATGAGGTGAGGAGCACACTTTTATTCAACACAGAGACACACATACTGGCTGAGGACATCCCTATAAACACTGAAAGAGTTCTCAGTCTTGTACAGTGATCTCCTCTCACCTCTTTCTCAGAAGAACAATACTTAGCTTTGTCTTTCTGTATGTAGGCAACAGGGATAAACAGAAAGATAGGCCTATACATTTTGGTATCCTTTTTGTCATGTAACCACAGCTAAAGAAGAAAAAAAAAAAAAACAACAACAACACATAGCTACTAGTTGTTTTTACTACTAGTAAAACACTAGTATATAATAGTGTGTATATATATATATATATATATATATATATATATATTAGCCACTACAGTCTAACAAAATGTTATATTAAACTTAATATAATAAAAAGTACTACCCTACCAATTTCTGTTTCTATTTCATATAAATGCTGTTCTTTTGGACATTCTATTCATCAGAGAATCCAGTTTTCACAAAAATATGAAGTTTTCAGGATTGATGAAATGTTTCTTGAGCAGCAAATCAGCATATTCGAATGATTTCTGATGGATCATGTGACACTGAAGACTGGAGTAATGATGCTGAAAATTTAATTACATTTTAACATATATTACAATAGAAAACTGTTATTTTAAAATGTATTCGCAATATTTTACTGTATTTTTGATGAAATAAATGCAGCTTTGATGAGAAGAGATGTTTTCTAAAAAAAAAAAAAAAAAATGTACTGACCCCAAATTTTGACATGAAACAAAATATTTAAACGACATGACAGAAATATTCAGAAACCTACTTACTTTTTTTGAAGAAGATCCCATTTTCGTTTTTTTATAGTGGTGCTTAACTCTAATCCTAAATATTAAACTTTGGCACATAATTTGTCATGTACCATTTCTTTACCATTTTGACTTGGCAGATGACATAACTGGAGAAAAAAAAAAAACTCTTTTGACTAAGACCAGTAAGTAATCTCCCATAATACACTATAGCAACACTGTTGCTAGAAAAACATAACCACTGCAGCCAGCTACAACATCCTAAATTCATGGCAGAAAATGCCATGTTATAAAGTTCAGACATGTTCGAGTTATAAAGGCAGAATTGTGAGATATAACTCACAATTGCGAGTTTTTCTCTCTCTTGCAATTCTGACTTTTTTTGCGAGTTTATATCTCACAATTCTGAGAAAGTCAGTCTTTTTTTCCTCAGAATTGGACTTCATAACTCGCAATTGCGAGGTTATATCTCACAGTTCTGATAAAAGAAGTCAGAATTGCGAGAGAAAAAAACTCGCAATTGCGAGAAAAAAAGTCCAGTTCTGACTATTTCTCGCAATTGTGAGTTTATAACGCGCAATTCTGACTTTATTTCTCACAATTCTGCACTGTAAGAAAAAATCCCTGTAAAATTTACTGTAAAAAACATCAGCAGTGGTTGCCAGAACTTTACTGTAAAAAATACGGTAGCACCGTTTTAGGTTAACACCTAGTTTACAGTTCAAAACCGTATAATTTTAAGCTTTATATTCTAATAATTACAGTTCATAACTATTTATTTTACACACTGTAAAAAAAAAAAAAAAAAATTATGTTAACTTTATGGTAAAAAAACATTTCATTAACTGATATAATGTTAATTTACCAACCTATTTGAAGTATTAATATCTGTTTTGTACGTTTGTAATAACACTGACAACCACTAAACACAGTGGTGATGAGAGTCACATGATGAATCAAAGTTCATCACAAGCAGCTTTTCTACAAGCTGAGAAGGACAATACTAATATAAAGAAGGTACACACAGTGTCATTCACACTAACACTAAACACCATCATGGTAGCACACATGAAATTTTAAAAATGCAAGAAACATTAATTTAACAACATTAGATGTAACATAAACCCCTAATGTACATAACTGATTAGAAAAAACGAAAATACATCAAATGTGAAGTGTCATGCAGGGAATTGTGGAAATGTCAGTTTATGTTTTTAAACAGACTTTTTTTTCACTTCCAAAAACTGTAAATTTAACAGTATTTTAATATAAAATTAAATTAAATGTACCATTAGATCTATTACAGTTATTTACCGTATATAGTACGGAAACTTTCTGTAAACCAATTAACTGATTTTCACTGTAGCATTTTTAAAGTCTTTTACCGTTAAAATCACGGTAACTTTTTACAGTTATAACGCAGAATTGCGAGGAAAAAAAGTCTGAATTGTCAGATAAAAAGTTGCAATTACCTTTTTTATTTTTTATTTAGTGGCAGAAACAAGCTTCCGTATTTGTTCATGCAGCACAGAATAGACATCATTTATAGAAACAAACAAACAAACATACAAACAACTCCATCAACCTTGCAGAGTGAGACGTTTGTACTTACATAAAAACCGTATTTCGAAGAAAGATGCCTTTAATGCTACTACTGAAGCAATATTGTGAGATGTGAACAATGTGAACGTTTTAGTGGCTAACTTTCTAGCTATATCATTTAACACATACTCATTTCTTACAGAATTTGACTTCATCAATGTTGCTATGTGCTGTTAATTGTGTCTTGGAAACCCGATGAAACCCAGCAGCGACCTGATCTGGATGTGTTCCATCTATTGTATGTGGCACAGGAGTGATTTTGGCTGGCTTACTGGACATTATGTAACTATTATCAGTTAGTTTGTGTGTATGCCTTGCCTTATGACATTTTGATGTTTAAATATGTCTACATTAAACAGAAGCTGACTTCATCCAGGCCGTTTATAGAAACTGACTTGCAAAAACACAAAAGAAGATATTTTAAAAAAAAATGTCTACAATGAAAGTCCATACAATCCAATATTGTTTTGGACCCCATTGACTTGCATGGTATGGAAAGAAACAGTTGAAAAATTCTTCAGAATATTTTCTTGTGTTTCACAGAAGAAAACAAGTCATACAGGTTTGGAATGACATGAGGGTGAGTAAAAGATGACAAAATTTTAATCTTAAGATGAACCATCCCTTTGAATATATAAGTCTTAAAGGTACATGACTGTTTATGGTCATTATAAGAGTCATTATTAAAACAAACAGCGGTACGCAGTGTATATGTGCGTGTACAGTATGTGCCAACTGTCCGTCTGCCGTCTGTCTGGGTTAATCTGAACACAATAGATAAGGGGCCGAGAGGGACAGGTGTGGCTCTGCAGTGGCCCCTGGCATCACCCTTGGGCATTAAAGGCTTGAGTGTCCATTCAGCTGCAAGACAGGCTGTGCCTTTGGTGCTGAACTTGGCATGTGGATATGTATGTGTTATTCTAAGGCTGTATTAAGCGGTGCATTAGTGATGTGATCTCTGCCTCTCTCTGCTCTAATGTCGCTGTGGGCCCCATGCAGCAGGGCTCAGCATTAACCAGCCTGTCTGCAGCTTGGCACAGCAGCTGGAAATAGAAATTGCCTTGTTGTTGTTGTTGTTGTTGTGTGTGTCTGTTTGTGATTTCAGTGTACAGCTGATTGAAGACATTTCAGTTTGGACACTTTCTCTGTCTTTACAGCTCTGTTGAACACATTTTATATATTTTTAACGGATTTTTGTCACAAATTGAGTGCAGAAAATGCATCTGTAGAGTCTCTCTGGGCCTGCTCATTCATGATAAGAAACATCTCACTAATAGTAATATAAAAAAAAGCTTTACTTTAAACTATGTTAAATCATTGTGTTTTAATCTTTTGGTTTGCTTTAAAGAAGAACACGTATTTTTGATATGTTAACTAACATAAGCATAAGTACTAGAATTTTAACTGTAGTTCATTATTGCATGTTACATTTAAAGTAAATATATTTTAAATGTAGTAAATTGCAACTTTATCATTACAAATGTATAATTACAAATATTGCAAGCACAATAAACTTCACAAGAATCAGAAATGGGCTTAGAATGGAGTGAGAACAAAGACATCTCTTGTGACAGATCGCTGTAACTCCTCAGTTCAAGCAAGACGGCAACACGAAACGCACGTAAACCGATTATCTCTTTCACTTTACTGCTAGTTACAGTACAAAATAAACATGAATGAACATCAGAAGGTATGTTGAAAGATACAGTACAACTTACTGAACTCCATATCACCATGTAATCTCTCAATCAGTGTTTCAAAGACTTCTTGAGGACAATATGTCACATAACGTCACATTTACCTCAGAAAAGCCATTCGATGTCCAAAAACTCATTAGTGAGAGAGGAGCATTTTGCTAAATATATGCACTAGCCTATATTGCATATTCATTGTATTTTTATTTAAATTTCACTTCAGAATTACCTGATAATTTACTCATCCCCATGTCATCCAAGATGTTTATGTCTTTCTTCAGTCGAAAAAAATAAATGAAGGTTTTTGAGAAAAACATTCCAGGATTTTTCTCCATATAGTGGACACTGGGGTTCAACAGGTTGAAGGTCCAAATGTCAGTTTCAGTGCAGCTTCAAAGGGCTCTACATGATCCCAGCTGAGGAATAAGGGTCTTATCTAGAGAAACGATTTTCTAATTATATACTTTTTAAACACAAATACTCGTCTTGCACTAGCTCTGTGATACACCACACATTATGTAATCACATTGGAAAATTCATGCGTGATGTAGGCAAAAGTACCATGCAAGTGTTTAAAAAGTCAAACGGCCTTTACAAAAAAGGTAAAACAATGTCGGATGATTTTGAAGTTGGAGAAGAAAGAGTTTTTCGCCCTAATGCGGTGCTTCCACCTTTCACCTGTGACCTTCTTTTTTTTTTTTTTTTTTGAAAATGACTAATCGTTTCACTAGATAAGACGCTTATTCCTCGGCTGGGATCATATAGAGCCCTTTGAAGCTGCATTGAAACTGCATTTTGGATCTTCAACCCGTTGAACCCCAGTGAAGTCCACTATATGGAGAAAAATCCTGGAATTTTCCATGTACTGTACCTGATAGGCCCCAAATTAATCAATATCGAGTTGAATCAAATCAAAATCGAATCAAATCACAAGCTTGTGAATTGAAATTGAATCAAATTGTTAAATTTGTCAATGCCCAAGCCCTATAGTGTTAGTGAATGTTTTTTTAAGCAAATGTTGTTATTTCCCTTTATTTCAGAGTGCACCAGAATGCTCTTTTTATGCTAAAGTGCACTTTTCTTTTCTTTTCTTTTTCCCACAAGGAAGGTAACAGGTTTATCTTCTACAATCAAACCATCTCTCAGTGAAGGTTGTCTGGATTTTTCCATATCTAGGCAGTTTTGCATTGAGTGACTGGAGTGCCGCTCTTGGTTTGCATAACTCTGTGCTCATAAATCTGTGTTTGATGGCGGGCCGCAGGGTTAGAAATGACAGGTGATAGGCTGGAAAGGTTTCTGTGCATAAGCTGCGTGTAGCTGCCAGTCACTGCGGATAAAGAACACATTGATTATTGTGTTTGAAGGTTTTAAAACCCGAGTCTAAATAGCAAACATATTTCAAATCTGTATGATTTTATTGCTGTTCAAAAGTACATAATGATTGAATGCGGTATCTCTTGCTCATTTTTTTCCCTCGTCTAGCCTCGTCTTGTATCTTACCTAGGGAGAAGAGATGAACACTTGTATAAAAGAACTGTAGCACTCAATATGGCATATGAAGGAATGGAAGTCCCACCGTTCAGTTATCAAAAAAACAGTTCGGTTTTTGAGCTTGTTTACTCCTAAAATGTGCATTCACAACCTGAAAATGCCATTTTTGAGCTAAAGAAGCAAAATGTATGATAGCATTGCTTTACTTAGACTACCATTCAAAAGTCTGGGCTCAGTAAGACTTTTCAGCATCATTACTCCAGTCTTCAGTGTCATGTGATCCTTCAAAAATCATTCTAATATGCTGATATGCTGCTCAAGAAACATGTTGAAAACAGTTGTGCTGCATCATATTTTTGTGTTAATCGTGTTACATTTTTCAGAATTCTTTGATGAATAGAAATTTCAAAAGAACAGCATTTTTTGGAAATATAATTTTTATAACAATGTAAAAGTCTTAACTGTCACTTTTGATTATTTAATGCATCTTGGCTGAATAAAATGTTTAATGCTTAAAAAGCAGTGTAGTGTATTTGTGTACTGTCTAAGTAGAAAATAGCTGCCAGTTAGTGTTTCCAAGTCTCTTGATATCTATATGAATAATATTAATAAAATAAAACATATTTTGTGTGTCATTCATAAACATGATCATATCTACATTTTTGAAAGTTTCTGAATAAGATTCCAAGAATAAGAGCATCACAAGACTGACATTATGGGATATAGTTGCTTTTGTTAAGCGTTTTCCTGGAATGGTTGTGTATGTTTCCCATATGAAAATATCTGTGGAATTTGTTTGACAACTTAAGATTGATTTAACTTTTGATTAATCTCACACCCACATGGATGTGTGTGTGGGGGTGTGGGGGACCAAATGTCCAGACAAAGAAGGTAATACCAGTAATTTTTTGGAAATGTAACAATGCAGAAAGTTTTCTGTGTAGGTTTAGGTTTAGAGGATAGAATATGCAGTTTGAACAGTATAAAAACCTTGTCTATAGAATGGCCCCATAAAACATGGAAACCCAACGTTTGTGTGTGTGTGTGTGTGTGTGTGTGTGCATGCTCTGGTGTTCATCGAGGGAATGCATGTCAGGAATGTGTGCCTTGAGTTTATCATTCATCTATGTTTACACAATGTTACACAAAGAGAATCACTGTATGTACTGTATGTGTGTTGTGCTCTCATTAGGATGGTTTGCATCTCGCTTGTGTGATTTAAGGTGAGTATCGGTTGTTTTTTCACCTATTTTACTTTTCTGCTGAACCAGTCGAACTACAGCGTCTCACTTGCTCGGCTTTAATTTCCCATACAGAAAAAAACATTTCAGTGTGCATTATGATTAACCTCAGCATGAGCCTCTTGTTTCATGTGAAAAATATACAAAATAAATAAATAAATGTTTTCCAGTAAAAATATAATATTATATAATATTATTAAATATAATATAATATACAATATAATATAATATACATATAATATGTATTTTTCTTACTTCATTAGCAATTTTACTTCATCAGTGCCAGTTGGATGCGTCCAGTGTTATTTTACTATTATTTGTACAATATTAATATACTATTTTTTAATGTTTTAATTTTTATTCTATTTTAAGTTGTAGTAATTTAATATTTTTTTTAAAGTTTTTTTTTATATTTTTATTTAATAACAGAATTTAGATTAATATAATTTATTATAATATAATCTATATTTCAGTTTGTCATTTTAGTACGTAAATCTGTACTTATTTTATTTTGGTTAGTTGCCAAAGCAAGATTTTTGTTTTGTTTTGTTTTGTTTTCTTAAGTTTTTCATCTAATATTTACATTCTATTTCATTTCAGCTGTATTTCAGCTAACTAAAATGATTTTAATGGTTATAGTGAAAGGGGTCATATAATGCTTTTACAAGATGTAAAATAAGTCTCTGTTGTCCCCAGAGTGTGTATGTGAAGTTTTAGCTCAAAATACCCCACAGATAATTTTTATAGCATGTTAAATTTGTCACTTTTTGAGGGTGAGCAAAAACTCTTTTTGTGTGTGTCCCTTTAAATGCAAATGAGCTGCTGCTGGTAAGAAGGGGGCGGAGTTTCAAGAGCTCATGTTAGCAGCTCCGATTACCTCACGCAGATTCACTGAAAATGTCAGAAATTGTTCAGCCTTTTATGTTAAAACCTGAGTCGGACACTGATGTGAGGCGAAGTGACACCATGTAGAATGCAACAGGATGTTTCTGAATGGTTAGTTGATGAATTTATGTAGCTGATGTGGAGTTAACTATCTTCAAGTCATTGATTAGCATATTCTGTCTTGATAAACTATAAATCACTTCTGTGGGAACTGTTGTAAAATGCCTGCAGAGCCAGAGAATATATGCTGCATGAAGGAAGAATAGGTATTATAACTTGTAATGTTGTCATCTTGCTTTTATGACGTGCTATTGCATTTGTGTTACATACTGTATTGCAATAACATGGCCTCGCCCCCTTTGTTGCGTGTTCTCGGGGGCAGGGTTTATGTAAATTTTAGGGTTAGTGATGTCACTAATCCGGGAAGAAGCTTGTTGTAGTTCCTACCAGCCGTTTGTTGTAGTCCTTAAACAGAGAATTCTTTGAAAGAAAATGAACGTTGAGCGTCGTAACTTTGCAGATGTTGTTTATGCTCTAATAGCAACATTACACATTAACTAAAGTTAAAAAAGTGAAATCATAATGAACCACCCCTTTAACAATAACAACACTGGATGTGTCAGGGTATTTTTTGCCTACTAATTTATGAACTCTACATACTTCACATTTGACATACTGATTTTCAGTACTTGACACCTGCAGAACTAAAATATTAAATAAAGTTCATATAGTTATGCAGGTGTGTAAAAGAAATACATTTTCATACTCTCATACATATAAAAATACAGGAATTTGCAGATGGTATAAGGGGATGACATGCATTTTAGACTAACAAAAGTTGTACTTGTTTCTGCATATACAATTCCACGTCATTTTTTTTGTTTTTGTTTTTGTTCTCTAGCAGTTTCTCTAATCAGCTTTAAGTCTCCATCTATTATCTCACTCATCACAATTCCCTGTTTGTCCTTCCTAACATCTTTTTTGACAGACAGATTATAATTTAACAAAAAAATACCTTCGACGCAGTAACACAACACCTCACTTCTTCTCAAAGCTTTTGTTTCCTACCTCAGAGCTCATTCCTGAGCTTTTGCTGGCACTGTTTAAACAAGTACGGCTCACACCCATAATATTTTCCATTTTATAATTTGCTCTTCATGAATATGCATGCGTCTTGTCCATCATTCATACACTTTATTTGACTTGAACTGAAACTATATTTAGAGAAAAGTTGTACATGTGAATTTCCCACCTGTGTCTGAAACAACCACCTGTGTGTTGCATGTTTGCACACATGTATGTGTGTGTGTGTGTGTTTGTGTTTTCACACCTATGTGTAGGTTAAAGTGGACTGTGAAGTGACGTATCTGTTTGTGAGAACCAGTCTTACATCCAGCCCTCTGGGTCTGCAGTGGGTTGTAGTGTGGAAAGTCCCCGTGTTGTAGTAAACTATGCCTTTGTACACAGAAAAACATCAAATCGCTTTAAGTAGCCAGAAGTCAGAGAGCTGTTTTATGTCAAAGCCCAGAAAGCAGAATGATCTTATTGTAAGCAAAGGACGTTATCTAAGTAGAACATGACCCATTTGAGGTGAGAGCTGAAAGCCTGTGAAAAAAGGCCTGTATCATAGGTCAATACTTCACTGTGTACTTCAGTTTAACGGCAGACGCTGCTGTTTACTGTCAGGGTGGTGATTTCAGTCCCACTGTGGTCTGAAGACCATCATGCAACCGATAGTCAGAGACGATGAGAAAAATATTAAAAGGTTAGTTCACCCAAAAATGAAAATTCTGTCATTAATTACTCATGTCGTTCCACACCCGTAAAACCTTCGTTCATCTTCTGAACACAAATAAAGTTATTTTTGATAAAATCCGATGGCTCAGTGAGGCCTCCATTGACAGCAAGTTAATTTACACTTTCAAACGCGCAGAAAGATACTAAAGATGTATTTAAAACAGTTCATGTGACTACAGTGGTTCAACCTTAATGTTATGAAGCGATGAGAATACTTTTTGTGTGCCAAAGAAACAAAATATTGACTTTATTCAACAATATCTAGTGATGGGCGATTTCAAAACACTGTTTCATGAAGCTTCGAAGCTTTACTAATCTTGTTTTTGAATCAGTGCTTCGGAGCATATCAAACTGCCAAAGTCACATGAACCATTGAAATTTCGAAACACTTATGACGTAACAAAGCCTCGTTTACTGAAATCACGTGACTTTGGCAGTTTGATACGCGCTCCGAACCACTGATTCGAAACAAAAGATTCGTAAAGCTTGAAGCTTAATGAAGCAGTGTTTTGAAATCGTCCATCACTAGATATTGTTAAATAAAGTTGATATTTTGTATTTTTGATGCACAAAAAGTATTCTCGTTGCTTTATAACATTAAGGTTGAACCACTGTAGTCACATGAACTGTTTTAAATACGTCTTTAGTATCTTTCTGTGCGTTTGAAAGTGTAAATTAACTTGCTGTCAGTGGAGGCCTCACTGAGCCATCGGATTTTATCAAAAAATAACTTTATTTGTGTTGAGAAGATGAACGAAGGTCTTACGGGTGTGGAACGACATGAGGGTGAGTAATTAATGACAGAATTTTCATTTTTGGGTGAACTAACCCTTTAATAATAACTTTATTTGTATAGTGCTTTTCAAGCAAATGCCCTTTTGAAAAAGAAGTGTGCTTCAACTGTATTGAATGTGCACTTCTAGGGTACTTCAAATCTTAAAAGTATATTTTTAAAACTCTGTACTTAGAGAAAATATAATATTAGTTAAATAAAAGGCCACTTAAATGTGCTTAAAGGGGACCTATTATGCATATTATAAGGTGTTTGGATGATGTGTGTTTACAGTGTGTGTAAACAACCAGCCTATAATGGTAAAGATCCACCCATTCCTTTTTTAAAATCCCCATAAATCATAAACAGTCTCTCCAAACAAGCGGTTCCAGATTTCCCTCTACTCTTACGTAAGCCCCGCCCATGACTGGTGATGGAATCTACCCTATTAGCATAGCTCCTCCCCTGAGTGAGCTCCACCAAAGTCTCTTTCAAGGAAAGTCTGTTCACTCGGCGGCCATATTTGCAGTGCCTCCGTACAGCTATTTCAGGCATCCAAGACCAAGTCCTATCTATTTGAATGGGGGAATCCTGAAATCTAATAAACTGCTTGGTGAACTCACAATTAAATAACATATTTCAAATCAGCAACAAAATCTGACATGAATTGTCCCATAAATGTTGTTTCTTATGCTCAGATAGCGTTTAAAAAGCTTTTTTTCAGGCTAGACCAGCCAATGCGCATGTGCAGTCCTATGCACGAGTCTCAGGTTTCTATAGGAACCGGAGCTTCTAGCGGCAGCTGCAGTGACGCAATGACTTCATCAATCAGCAATTGGCTCTTTTACTTAGAAGGTGGGACTTATTGCACGTTGCAGTTTCTCCCATTCATAACTAATAGGAGTGAATTGTCTTTCTATATCTATAGTCTTTGACTCTACACAGTCCGCCATGTTTATCTCCTCGCCAGAGCATTTAACAGCAGCATTCAAGTAAGAAATGTATTCTTATTGATAATACTAAAGTTATTTAACCAAGAGCAGTTTTTCTTTTGTTGTTTGATTCATATTAACAGCATATACAGCAGTAGGTACTGTATATTACGTTGCTGTCACTTTAAGGCCACGTTCACACAGCAGCAGAATACGGTTGTCAGTCCTGTATTTGAGTCCTTAATACGGTTATGTTCACACACGGTATGGTTATTTATGGGAGTGACAACTGTGTTCTATAACCAAAATCACACCCGTACATTTTCAGGACTTACAACCGCATTCTTGGAAAACCCGTGCTGTGTGAATGAAACCGCACTGGATAACTGTCTGTCACGTCATGCAAGAAAGCCTCTCTGCTAAGGGGTTTCATGTGTGTGGTTTCACTTTCGGTAACTAATAGTGAGGGAGATATGAGCTGTGTGTCATCTAAAGGTTCTTGATCCCTTCACTGTTCTCCACCGGAGCGGCTCCCATCAGTTCTGTCTTCTATGTGCGACTCAAATGCCGTGTCGTGTGAGCGATGCAACAGAATGTGAAACGTGTGTATTTGACAGTTTAAGCGCAATAAGATGTGAAAGAGAGCTTACTTTAATACTCACAGGACACACCTTCTGACAGTCAGCTTTCTGTGTGTGTGCTTCAGATGTGTGCGCTCAGAAAACCATATATTATAAGTTTAAACTAATATAGCTTTAAAACACATGCAAATAAAAAACTTTCACGATGACAAAGAACAGCAACGTCATGTGAGTGTGATAGCGATGATAATCAAAACCAAACAGATGTTTTGTTAGTTTTTGGCAGAGTATTTGAGGCACGAGCTGTACAGGCTCCGCCCTCTTCTGGAAAGCAGGGTGGGGAGCAGCAGCTCATTTGCATTTAAAGATACACGCACAAAAACAGCATGATTTTCCTTCTACTCAAAAATGGGATGATAAATGATCTGTGGGGTATCTTGAGCTGAAATTTCACAGATACATTCTGGGGACACCTGAGACTTAAATTACATCTTGTAAAAAGGGACATTATAGGTCCCCTTTAAAGAAAGTGACTGTTTCTCATCACACAAAAGTACACTTTAAGTGCTCATTGTATGTCAAATTAAAAGTTTTACTTTTTAAATCATTATGTTGTAATAATCTTTTGTCGTGCTTAAAAGAAGTACACTTATTTTGATGTGTTGACTAACATTAAATCTACATGTTCGGTTCACTTAGTTTTGTTGTGGCCATGACATATTAACTTGTGTGATAATATGCCATGGCCACAAGGTAACAAACTATTTTTCTTGTGGCCATGAGTTTAATGCGTAAACAAACCTGCGTGACCATAGCAACCCGGATTATCAGAAATGGATATTATTAATAAATGAATATTTTATTTTGAATTAAGAAGGTAAACTGCACACACTCACACACATTCATATCTAGTTACTTATTAGAAAAATACATTTTCAGTAATAAACATAACATCTTCAAAATTCAAATTTTTGATATGGGTGTGTGTAATTTACGTTGTAGAAGAAAATGTCATCAACTTATGTTTACCACAGACGATATTTTACTCATAAACTGAAAAGCCTCATTATAAAAACCCATAGGAAAATCTCAAGGGAGCCAGTGGAGAATTAGTCCTCCCGGTTTTGACATCACGACTGCAACACTCTATTATCATGTTCCCATGTCATAGCCACAACAAAACTAAGTGAACTGAACATGTAAATGATTATAATTTTAACTGTAGTGTGTTATTCAATATTACATTTGGTTACGTTAATATATTTTTAATATACTAAATTGCAACTTTAACATTATTTCAAATGTGTAAGTATAAATATATTTAATACAAGTTTCAAAAGAAATGACATTAAAGTATATTTTAGTTTACTATAAATGCTTGTCAGTACATTCAGCAGTACACTTTAACCATATTTCAAAAAAATTGAAGTAATAATGAAATTACATATAAAGATGTACTTAAATCCTACTTAAGTGTTAAAAGCGCTAAATTTCAGCTAATATTTAACATAAATATAAACTATAAAACATTTTCATTAAATTGTAAATTTAATTGCAAATAAAGTGTTTGAAAATATTACATTCAGTTCACTTTTAGTATATTCTTTTAAAGTATATTATTTCTGTAATAACTAATCTTTTAAAGTATACTAAAGCATACTACTTTTTTTTTTTTTTACAAGAGTGTGCTTCACAGAACATAAAATACAGAATACAACAGTAGTTTTATCTAAAATTGTTTTTAAAAAAATTATATATATAATATATACAGTATATTAATAATATACTGTAAATATTTTGTAAATAATCAAATATAGTACAAAAAATGTTTATAAAAACAGAATATAAAGCATATACATTATAATAAGTGCATTTTTAAAAAGTGTTTTCTTACATTTATTTGGTTTATTAAACAAAAATAAAATAAATAAATGAACTGAATTGAATTGAAACCTCTGGCACTTAAGGCATGATATACTCAACTGAGTCTCAAATGTTGGCCTGAATGTACCACTTCAGCTAGTTGTTATGAAACTGTGGTAACTTGTGGAAGCCACCGCTCTCATACGACAAAAAAGAAAAACAAAACAAAAAAACAAACATCCCATATTAATTTTATTACGATTTTACAGTAATAAAAAATGACGGTAGTAACTTGGTGGTACTTTTAGCTACATTTTGTAAAGAGGCGTTTATGAAAAGCATGTGGCTACATGCTACGCTAACTGAGCTTCAGTGTGAGCTGATTGACTGGTTGATTGATTCACTTGCTGATGAGCTGGTGGTCTTGTGAATGAATGACTTTTTGTTTTCATAGCCTTGCGAATGTCAAACTTCGCCAATCGAAATGACAGTCACAGTCTGCTGTTAGCGTTGTGATTAGCAATTTCTTCCTTTGAGGAAATCATTATTGTTTAATTAACCTAAAAGACAGGTGTTTTTTTGCTTAATAGCCCTGCTGCTCATTTATTCATCAAGTGTGTTTATGTGAGTACTGACACAAATGACATGATGATAACACAGCTGTGCCTAAACTCTGAGGCATGGTAATAATCACGATAATGTTACTTAATCTCGCTCTCGCTCACTCTCTCTTCCCCTCTCTTTGCGTAGTAGTGCATGCTACAGATTGGGAAAATAGTAGGAGGACAGACGTCACATTCAGTCAGATGTAGGAGCCAGGAGATACGCAGACGCCCACTGTCTCTCTCTGTCTCTCTGTGTTATCGTCTTCTGTTGTCTGTCCCCATAGGCCTGCGTGGAGGTTTCAGCTGAGCGCCTGTGATGTCACAGCATGGTGTGGTGGTGAGGTTTGGCGTGTTAGAGAAAACAGAAACTAGTGTGGTTTCAGCTCGCGTCACAGCACTACTTCAGCCCCCAGACAAACACAAACTCCACACATATTCAGATTCAAAACATTCACATCACTTGGCCTTTTTGCCCCCTGTTTCTCTTTCTCCTCTCATGTGAATATCCTCTAAGACTAAGTATTTAACTTAAGGCCAGTAAGCAAGCACCTTGCAACCACTCAGATCATGCTAGCAATGCCCTAGCAGCTGCATGGCTGCACAAAAAATACTCTACAAATACACCTGCAACGCACTGTGGTGGTTGTACACAGATGAATACCACATTTTTTTCTTCAGACAATCAATTTGCAAAGCACACGATATAACAGAAAATTACTCTAAAATTGTTAGCTTTAAAGAGGTGGTTGATTATGATGTCACTTTTTTAGCTTTAGTTAGTGTGTAATGTTGCTGTTTGAGCATAAACAACATCTGCAAAGTTACGACGCTCAAAGTTCAAAGCAAAGGGCGATATTTTCTTTTAAAGAATTCTCTGTTTAAGGACTACAACAAATGGCTGGTAGGAACTACAACAAGCTTCTTCTCAGGTTGGTGACATCACTAACCCTAAAATTTTAACACGCAACAATGGGGGTGAGGCCGTGTTGGGCTGCTTTAGAGAAAAGGAAGAGTTATGTTGTTGTTACCATGCCGTCATTTTAAGCTGGACTGCTTAACAAACGAGGGTCAATTCAACGCTGGATTTGCACAAAAGATTAACATGACGGCGCATGTTAGTTGATGAGTTGAATCAACTCCACAGCAACTACATTTATCCACTAACCATTCAGAAACATCCAGATGCATTTTATAATTTGTTTGAACTGGTTTGAACAATGTAAGGCTGAACACCGTTACTGACAATCCTCATTTTGGCTGCGTGAGATTCTCCAGCTTTGTTGTTGTTGAGCAACCGAAGCGTGAGCTGTTAAAGCTCCTTCATCTTCTGGAAAGCACGCTGGGAGCAGCAGCTCATTTGCATTTAAAGGGACACACACAAAAGTGTTCATTCACTCCCCACACCTACATTTCCCGTGACCTTTGGGTTACAAGTCCGACTCTCTAACCATTAGGCCAAAACTGCCCCAAAGGAATAAAGGAAGTACCCCATAAAGGAAACGCTCTTTACTCGCTGTCTGTGTAATTTCAGTTGCAGTTTGTTGTACAAATTCATTGTTTTAGTTTTACAAATGGGGACATTCTTTGTTGTCGGGTCGAGGGAGTAAGATTTGATGACGTCATTGGAGTTCGTCATACCTTGGCTTTTGGTGAATTGACGCCACTGGCTCCTAAGGGAGATGGAAAAAATATGAGATGAGAGGAATAATTATATTGCTTATGCATTCTCTCGCAAAACAATTGCATTCCACTGAGAAGCTTTGCGTTCTGGCACAAAACATTTGCGTTCACTTGCAAAACTTTTGCATTCCTTCAGGAAGCTTTGTGTTTGTTGGTATTGATATTCTCTATTAACTATTGAATTACATTTATTTTCAAATACATAAGTTTAAAAAATAAATGTTTTTAAATATATATGTTTCAAAGTAAAACATTTTACAAATATCATGAATTATTCGTAAATATCATTGTTTTTAGGAAGTCGCACCACATGACTTTTTACAACCTGAACTAACCTTGTGTTGACATAAAAATGTCAAATTATCTAATATTTTAAGAAACTTACTTTCCTAGAAATAGAGTCATGAGAAGTCCTCTCTAATATCAATTTTTTCTTCATATTGGATGGACCACATGACTATGATTTGGTGGACAAAAATGTATTACATTAATAAGCATTAAATAAGTTTTGATGAAGTATTTTATGTCTAACAAATAACAATTACTTAAGGTTTTCTTTTAAAGAATTGAATTCTTTTAAGAAAGTATTTTATTCATTATGATATCAGGACAGTTGTACCACCCTGACATTTTTGACTCCATATTGAAAATATAAAAATCTTATTCAGAAATTAAAATCGCATGATATAAAGTCACAAGTGCATGTTATAAAGTCAGAATTGTGAGATATAAACTTGCAATTGTAAGAAAAACAAATCGTGTTTTAACACAAATTGTGAAATAAAAAGTTGTAATTATCTTTTATTTATTTATTTTTTTGATTCCGTGGCGACAACAAGCTTCCATAAAAACATGCTCATGATAGTAGATGTGAATTAAAGTCAATGCAAGGATTTTTTAAGTAAATGAACTGATCCGGACAAATAATTCATTGTCATGTCATTGACCCAAACATCAGTTATCAGATGTTAAATGACCAGTCAAGCAGTACAAACCAATTTGCTGACAGGACAGGGGGACATTTTGTTCCTGACAAGGCCTCCGTCTGTCTTAAGCTTTCAAGGTTCCTGTCTTGCCTCAGGAGACACTGAGACAAGAGCAAGACGCTGACACGCAGACAGCTAGCCTTTCCAGGGTCTCTCTTGAACTCTGTCTTTCTGTCACTCCATCCATCATTTTTTTGCTCTGTGTTTCTGTTTTACGATCCCGCTGTCTTTCTTAATATCTCTCCATGTCCACATTCCTCATAGAATGCCAGTCTTCAGTGCTTGGTGCCATCTCATCTGCTGTGTGAATGTGTCAGTGCTGATGAATTACGTTTTTCTTTCTGACAGTGGGTATTTTTGGGGCACTGAGGCAGACGGCCATTAAAAATGGAAACAGACACTGGCAGCCTGGCTGTCCTGCTCTGTTTCTCTAGAGTTTGTGACCTGAAAGGGCACGTGGAAGAAAAACGAAAATTGAAAGCTTTTAAAGGGACAGTTCAACCCAAGATAAAAAATTCTGTCATCATTTACTCACTTTCAAGTCATTCCACACAGGTATGATCTTCTTTCATGTTATTTACGTGATCATGAATATGTTCTTTTAAGAAATGAGTCATTACAAAACATCTACGTTTTTGTATGGGTGCCTGTGCATTTTTTCCCATCACAGGTGGTAGCAGGTGTGTCAGGTGGGCATTGTGGGTATTGATTCTTATCAGCTGGTAATGAATCAAAGCATCTACACCGTAAGACCTACCACACTCTTTTAAATTGACATTAGCTGCTCCATTTTATTTCTGTTCCAGGAAGCTCAGTCTCTTGTACTTTGAAGTTTATTTAGAAAGAGAGAGAGAGAAGTGCATGTTCTCAATGTCTTCTAAAAAGCAACCTTGAAAGCAAAACTTGTTTGCGTGTGTGCACTTGGAAGCACAGAGCAAACTGCAACAATGGAAAATAGCCTGCAGTCTTCATTGAGTGAATATAAACCCATGTGCTTCAGTTCTTGTTTCTTCAAAGACGAGCTTGTGAAAGCACGACAATAAAAACGTGCGGTCTAATAGCAGGTGATTTTGCAATACATGTTGCAATAGTGTAGAATGTGACTGTTGAAACAGAACGTTCTATCATTATCATCGTCTCTTACCTCTGTTGCACAGATTCTTTCTTTCTTTCTTTCTTTTCTTTTCTTTTTGTAAATGAGGCCTAAAATGAACCTCATTTGCATAGAAATAAAATGGGTCAATTTATACGTGACCAGTCAAAAGTTTGGGGTCTGTAAGATTTTTTAAATGTTTTTGAAAGAAGTCTCTTATGCTTACCAAGGATGCATTTTTATGATCAAAGCACAGTGAAACAGTAATATTGTGAAATATTAATAAAAATTGTATTATTTTAAATAATGCCCCCTTCACAAGATGTAATATAAGTCTCAGGTGTCCCCAGAATGTGTCTATGAAGTTTCAACTTAAAATACCCCACAGATCATTTATTATAACTTGTCAAATTTGCCCCTATTTGGGTGTGAGCAAAAACACACCGTTTTTGTGCGTGTCCCTTTAAATTCAAATGAGCTGCTGCTCCCGGCCCCCTTTCCAGAAGAGGGCGGAGCTTTAACAGCTCACGCTTCAGTTTCTCAACAACAACAAAGCTGGAGAATCTCACGCAGCCAAAATGAGGATTGTCAGTAATGGTGTTCAGCCTTACATTGTTCAAACCGGATGTCGGACACTGATGGAGAGACTCAGGAAGAAGTTACAACTTTTAGAATGCAACTGAACGTTTCTGAATGGTTAGTGGATAAATGTATGTAGTTGCTGAGGAGTTGATTCAACACATCGACTATGTGCCGTCATGTTAATCTTTTGTGCAAATCCAGCGTTGAATTGACTCTCGTTTGTGAAGCAGTCTGGCGTAAAATGATGGCATGGTAACAATACTCTACAACAACAACTCTTCCTCTTCTCTAAAGCAGCCCAACACGGCCTCGCCCCCTTTGTTGAATGTTCTCGGGGGCGGGGTTTATGTAAATTTTAGGGTTAGTGATGTCACTATCCCAGGAAGAAGCATGTTGTAGTCCCTACCAGCCGTTTGTTGTAGTCCTTAAAAAGCGATTTTCATTGAACTTTGAGCGTTGTAACTTTGCAGATGTTGTTTATGCTCTAACAGCAACATTACACACTAACTAAAGTTAAAAAAGTGAAATCATAATCAACCACCCCTTTAATGTATTTTAATATATATTTTACATTTTAATATATATTATTATACATATTTTAATATTTGAGTATGTTTTAAAATATAATTTATCCCTGTGATCAAAGCTGAATTTTCAGCACACATTACTCCAGTTTTCAGTGTCACATGATCCTTCAAAAATCATTCTGATATGCTGATTTGATGCTCAAGAGACATTTCTTCTTATTAGCAATGCTGAAAACAGTTGTGCTGCTTAATATTTTTATATATTAAACTAAATATAAATTTTTGTAAAAATAAAATAAAGTTGCGCACACAAACTACAGCGTTGTCAAAATGATCCCCATTCACATGGATCCAAAAAATAAAAAAACGATTAAAAACTCTTATTCATGCCAGGCCAGTAGTTGGCAATGTCACTTTGTAAAGAAACACTACATGCCTATAGACTGAACATGTAATATGCATGCGCATGACGTCACTGTTACGATAACAGAGACGATAATGGTATTGCTTTCAAAAACTTGCATTTTGAAACACGTTTTCAAAAGTTTGTATTTTCAGGCCCCCAAAATGCTGCTGTTGTGTAAATGAAAGGCCAAAACGCATATAAAAGTTTTTGTTGAAAACGGTGTTGTGTAAATTTAAACCGCCGCACTGCTTAATAATACTCTAAAAATGAAGTATGACCAGCAAAATCATGTTGTCCGAAGAACATGCAGGAAGAAAAACAAAACAAGAAATTATATAATAAAGAGTTGCTAATAAAACCATGCCACAGTTTTCAGAAGATACTGATTTCTCTGAACAAAAACGTGCCTGCTCATCAAACCAGAACAGGTGGGAAACATTACTTATCTCGCTTCTGAGTGCAGTGGAAAACACTTCTCATTAGTGCACACACACACACACAGATCACAAATGAGCTATAATTGATGACATCTCCTGGCTTTGTTAATGAGTTCAGTGGTTCATCTCCTCGCCTGAAGTTACATGAGGTATCTGCTAATTACTCTTCCTGTATGATCCAGTGTTTTCCGACCCATCTGCTGAGCACTATGAATGTTTTTTCCTAAATTCCTCTATTCTGGAATCCTGACCCGGCTCTGACCTAGGGATATTTGAGCGGTTGACTTGAGTGTACATTGTTTGCCCATTTTTGAATATGTTTGAAATGGTCCCTGTCATGTGGCTTGAGGAGACCTGACCTGTGTGTGTGTCGAGGGGCGCGGTGCTAATTTCTCTCTTGGAAAGGAAACAGGGATCCCAAATACATCCACTATGTTAGCAGGAGAACATCTGCTCCTCGTTTGTTCCATCCCTTCTTGTTTTTATTTCTTATCCTGGCCCACACTCACAATCTGTCTCTTCGGTCCCCAGGCATCCCATTTCTCTCTGCTCAAATGTTGTGTCAAATTATGCTTTGTACTTTAATGTGTCTGTTCAGCTAGCTTTATTTCTTGCTCTGTCTCTTGCTATCTCTCCTCTAAGTTAGGATAAATCATTTTCAATCAACATTTTGGTGGTTTTAATCTGTAAATGTTACACTGTGAAAATCAATTTCTTAATCAGTATTTTTATCATGCTTTAGAGAAGAGGAAGAGTTGTTGTAGTAGAGTGTCAAACGAGGGTCAATTCATCGCTGGATCTGCAGATATGCTAGTCGATGAGTTGAATCAACTCCACAGCAACTACATAAATTTATCCATCGATCAGTGTCTGACTCCGGTTTGAACAATGTAAGGCTGAACACCGTTACTGACAATCCTCTTTTTGGCTGTGTGAGATTCTCCAGTTTTGTTGTTGTTGAGCAACCGAACCACGAGCTGTTAAAGCTCCGCCCTCTTATGGAAAGGGGGCCGGGAGCAGCAGCTCATTTGCATTTAAAGGGACACACAAAAACGGCGTATTTTTGCTCACACCCAAATAGCGGCAAATTTGACTATAGCTATAATAAATGATCTGTGGGGTATTTTGAGCTGAAACTTCACAGGCACATTCTGGGGACACCAGAGGCTTATATTACATCTTGTGAAAGGGGCATTATAGGTTCCCTTTAATATAGTTCGCAGTTTTTCTTCCCAAGTAAATTGATCTTGTTTTAAGACTTGTTTTCTGTTTACTGTTCTTACCCCACTTTCAAATAGTTTTTTTGCCCTCTTGTTTTAAGCATAAATATAACTATATTTAATGAGGTCTGTGCTTAAAACGTAACAACTATTTGCCAGTGGGGTATTAAAAATAAACTTCAGTAAAGGATAACACACAGTCATCTGGTCATTATCTCAAAATAGACCCTCACATGAGGGGTCTTGTATCATCCTGAAGGGGTTTTTAACGATAATGACAGGCTATTAAAGGGCTACCTAAGGAATAAATAAATGACTATATTGAATTGAGTTGGAATTATTTTATCAAATTAAATATACAGTTTAGTGTTCGTATACAAAATATTGAACCATAAAATGGCACGATTGACCAATAAGAATGAAGTATTCCAGGGAACTGTGAAATAAATATATTTTCTTAAAAAAGTATTATTACTATTAAGAAATTTTACTTCTCAAGTTATAGTAATGTTTATACAGTACATAGTTCAATATTTTTACTGGGAAAAAAAAAAAAAATACTAACTGAGAAAATGTTTTTTTTTTAGTGTAGGTTTTGAACATCAGTATCTGTATCTGATATGTTATTAGCAAATGTCAATGACATGTACTCTGAGAGCTGAAAAGGATTTGAATTCAATTAAAACAATTCCCTTTCCGTTTATTTCATTCCCCTCTCTCTGCAGCTGGGGAAACATACTCGCTGTCTCCTACACACACACACACAGTCAAAAAAATGTGTTCAGTCAGTAAACATTTAGACAGAGTGAGTGTTTGGGATGGGTGTATGGTTTGTTTCTGTGCTGAGCTTCACTCTGTGAGTGTGCTGTTGTCTCTCTGAAGACGGATGTGCTGACGGAGATACAAACTGACTCCGGTAAAAAGTGTCTAAAGCATTCAGGAAGACTGAAGCATTGAAGCCCATAGGTGTGCAAAACAAGGAATGGTGAGAGAGGCATTGTAAAAGATGGAGACACAAGCTCAAAAATAAACTGAGAGAAGATTTAGTAAGAAAATCTGGTTAAATTTACAGTAGACTGTGGTTAGGCTCGAGGGATGTGCAAAGGATGAATGGAAGCGTGCAGTGTAGTAGCGAGTTATGCAGAGAGTGTCCTGCTTTGGCTCCACACCCTCTGCAGGGCCAGACTGTGCTGTAGGCAGGGCGTGAGGCTTTGTGCCAATGTGCCAGCTCTACGCCGGGCACCATGCCAGCACCATGAATCACTCACTGTCATCCTGCTGGCCTGATGGACAGAGCGAAGGAAAGGAGAGGCATTTTTCTTTCTCTCTGCCATTTGCTTTCTATCTCTTTCTTTTTCTTTCTTTGTGTATGTGTGTGTGTGAACAAGAAGAGATGCTTTATGCCCTGGCGTGGAACAGTAGGGAGGGACAAACACTGTGGGCATCACCGAAGGGGCATTCAGAGATGGCACGCATCTCCCACTGCAGCAAGAAACGTGCCAGGACACATATGTACACACTGACGCACATTTACAGCCTGCAACATCATTTGAAAAAGCGAAAATGCACACACATAAGCACAAACACTGAAGTATAAGACTGAACTAGATATATTCACTTGAGAATCATGTTTTTCGTCATTTTAACTCTATAGAAAAATTGTTCATTCCCTATATGGTACGCTATATGGTAATCTGGAATAGTGAATGAGTGAAGAAGTGAGCAGTTTGGGACACAATTATATGCATAACTTTTTTTTTTTTTTTTGACTGGGAGTATGCAGGCTTGTTTGTTGTCATTGCCTAGGTTACAGTTATACTTACATTCATGTTTTGGGCCTGTAAAAAAGCATATGGAACAAATATATTAGGCTGTATAAGAATCCTTAAGAGAACTGTGGATACTATTGAAGGCCAAACCAAACTGCAGAAAGTAAAAACTGATTTGTAAGCTGAATTTAAGAATGAAATATTAACATAGGGTCATATGAAACCCCTGTGAATGTCGCTGGTAGGCTTCTAGGGTTGGGTAAAAATGCTGACTTTCATGTTAATTATAATTCTTTGTGATCTCCATATTATGGAAGCTTGTTTCCACCACTGAATAAAAAATTAAAAAGGGTAATTGCAACTTTACATCTCAAAATTCTGACTTATTTTTTCTCAGAATTGCATGATATAAAGTCAGAATTGCGAGTTAAGTCAGAATTGCGAGTTATAAAGTCAGAATTGTGTTCATATCTTGCAATTGTGAGTTTATAATGCGCAATTGTGAATTTTATAGCTTGCAATTCTGACTTTATTTCTTGTGATCCTCACTTTCTCGCAATTGTGAGTAGAATTGTGAGATAAAAACTCACAATTACTTTTTTTAAATATTTATTCAGTGGTGGAAACAAGCTTCTGATTATTAAATACTGATTATTAAATGCCAATTTAATTATTTTTATTGATGCCATTGTTTCCTCTATCACTTTTCAGCTGCAGTTACAGTCCCGTGGAAAAAATGTTATCCAAGTGTGCAGTCCAAATTGAATGTTAAGATAAAAAGTGTTTTGAAGTTATAAGATTCTACTGAGTTGTCCATATAGGCAAGTCTTATTTTAGGATTATATATACAATATATAGCTACTATTATAGTATATATACTATATATAGTATATATAGTTTTAGTTTGTTTTAGTAATTTTATGTGCCTTTGTGATTAAAAAAAATATATATATATATATATATATATTTAGCTTATTTTTATGTCAGTTTTAGTTTGAGTAATTTTAGTATTTCAACTTAAACTTATTTTATTTCAGTTAGGCCCTGTTTACACCTGGTATTATTAGATCACAAGTAGACGAGGGAGACACATTCCGGTTTCCTTTCCCATAATGCTTGTGCGTTAGGTCAGTAAGTGGAGAGTAAGCAGTCTTTTGTGGCTGTTCGAACGTACATACTTACATACCAGTGTAGACGATTCCTGAACAAATGGTTCTTTTTAGTGAATCAAAAGCATACAGTGCAACCAGTGTAGTTCGAATTACAAACAAATGACTCTTATGCGGTAGTCTGTATCAGTCTGATGGATCCTTTACTGAATGAACAATGTGATATATCATATCATGTCATGTCATGTCATGTCATGATAGGGTCAGTTAGCAAACCAGATATTATAATTGAAGTATGTGTACATGAACTGGAATAAAGAGCTTATTTTATAGATATCTCATTGGAAAATCTGTATCAATACCCAGCCCTAGCCCTAGGCCAAAACATCGTCTTGATCCAAACTTTAGTAGCTTTGTGCAAATCCTCAAAACTGTTTACATAAATCTAAAAATGGCGTGAGGTTTATATGTCAGTCATTTCTGTCTGACTTTTGTTGGCTCTGCTTTATCGGGCTGACTTTGAGGCTCTGTGTCTCTTGGCATGGTTCAGGCTATTTGGAGCTTGGAGACCATATCTGAACTACTAATGAATACTGAACGCATGGACTCGTGTTGCTTCGTTTCAGAAGCTCTCCATTTTTATTATGCTCTCACAAGTGTTGACAGGTGATGGGGGTGAGCTGGAGTGTGCAGCGAAGGAGTCAGCGGTGTTACGGTCAAACATCTGTTACAGTACAGACCCCTCATAGAGAGCCACGTTAGCATGCGTCCTGACAGCATGACGGGAGGGCTTGTGGGAAGACACGCTGCATCACTGGAGGTGCCTTTGGTGCTACACAAGACCTGATACCATTCCACCCATATGGTTATGGGTGTGTTCACACTTGGCAGGTTTGCTTTGATTAAAACGATCTCTGGTGCGATTGCTCTGTTAGTGCGGTTTATTAGAATAAGTGTGAACGCTGCCATCCGAACCTTGGTGTGCACCACAAAGGAAAAGTGGGTTTCAGTCCGCTTCCAAACGAACTCGAATGGATGAATATGAATGGAACATGGACTAAAGACATCTAAACAAACCAAAAACAGGATGTGATGTCACAAGATGTGACCTAAAAGGGACATAATGGTCAAAAATACCTGTTTTTTCCTCGTCATAGGAGCTACATTGCCCAAAAGCAGATCTTCATTGATGTGTGTTAATTTGTGCTATTCTAACTCCTTTATACATATTATAAACTCTTCACAAGTTCTCAGCTGGTAAAAGTTTCATCACACTGTATGAACGCAGTGCTGGGCAGTAACTGATTACATGTAATCTGGATGACATAATCAGATTCCATAAATGTGTTTATATTACATTATAAAGTGCTTGTATTCAGACTAGTTACTTTTTTTTTATCAATTTTATGATTCTTACTCTCACAACTGCAGTAAATTATTCATAAATCATTGATTCTCGCTACTACTTCATCTTTTTTTTTTTTTTTTTTTTTCCTTTCTATAAAAGTCTACTGCTTATATATACACTTAGAAGGTCTTCCAGGTTTGTGGAACTGCACACACAGACCAGTCACTAGTCTAGACTGATAACAAAGAATGAAATATATTTTCTTTCTCTTTTTGTTTTTATATCAATATGGTACAAGATTATCCAGTTCAAATCAATGGGCCTATTTTAACGATCTAAGCTCTTGGTCTAAAGCGCACGGCGCAAGTGCATTTAGGGCTTGTCCGAATCCACTTTTGCTAGTTTAACGACAGGAAAAATGGTCGTCGCGCCAGGTGCATGGTCTAAAAGGGTTGGCCCTATTCTCTTAACGAGTAATGGGTGTGTTTTGGGCGTAACGTGCAATAAACCAATCAGAATCTCATCTCCCATTCCCTTTAAAAGCCAGTTGTGCTTGCGCCATGGCAGATTCGCTATTTACATGGCAGAATTTGCAAGCGGAAAAACTAAATGCTTCTCTAGCGAGGAAACGGATAAAACCATGTACGGGACAAGCTGGATTCCACCGAAGCATTTTTATCTTTATGCACACATTAATAATCTTTTACATTGTAATCATTTTATTTTTAATATTTGGCATGTTTGTATGTCCCTGTGTGTGTAACAAGCAGAGTGTACGAGCGTTGTGTACCGTCATATAGGCACATATTACTAACGCGCTCTTTAAATAACAAAACAAATATTGCACCATTGACTTTAGACCAGGTTTCAGTTGGTTAATGGCGCAGTCTATTTCAGTTGCCTCAAAATAGCAAACCACCAACAATGCGCCTGAACACATCTCTTTTTCAGACCAGCACGCCCATGGGCGCACAGACGGGCGCAAATGCATTAGCTATTTAAACAACGTAGCACAGGACATAGCAAATAGCAAAAAAACACTTGCGCCGGGTGTATGATAGGGCCCAAAGTGATAAACGAGTTAGGTCGTGAGTAATCTAAAAGTAATCAAAAAGTAGTCTGATTACATTACCTTAAATGTGTAATATAATGGTTTACGTTACTAACGTCAATTTTTATCATGTAATTTGGAGTCAGTAAACGACTACAATTTGTAAATAATCTACCCAGCACTGTGTGTATGCATATACAACGAGCGCATTTAGCCCAGCCGTTTTGTTTTGTTTTGAATCTTTAGGTTCTGTCTTAAAAATGACAGTGTGAACACTAGGCAAACCAGGACTAAATGTAAAGTTTTCTTTTTTGGTCCAGACCAAAAGAACCAAGAGAACTGAACTACAAGTGTGAACACACCCTAAAACAACATTAACTGCATTATATGAAGCTTTCATAGAGTAAATGACATGGCCAAACTGGTGTGCGTGGTCTGGTTACAGTAGAAACATATACTGTAAATCTGTTCTAGTGACCCTTGGGAGAGTCCATACATTCTCCCATACTGGCTTTGATGATGTTCCGAGATGGGAACAAGGTCTGTCGGCCAACGAGCACATAATTAATTGCAGCGGTCTAGCCAACTTCAGAGCTTGTGGTTCAAACTCCAGGCTCAGATTCAATAGAGCGGATTCAGGCCTCATACTTTTACAAAAGGGGCCAAAACTGAAGTACATTTGCAGATTTGTGTCCTTTGAAAGTTCCTAACTGATTTATTTTATCTGTGTTGGCTGGATGAAAAGGGCCATTTAAAATGCGATCACCTAGAGCAGGGATGTGAATTTTAAATGGCCTAAGGCTTTTTTTATACTTTCACACTTTTTTAATGATTATTTGGGCCTAGAGTTTGTTTCCTCTCCCCTTCCCTTGAGTCTCTTTGCACATTGTACTTTTGGGTCCAAAGTGTTTCGTCCCCTTTGGATTTACCACTATAAATAGCAGTTCACTTCTGTAGGGTGTAGGACTGAATACTTTCATACCAAAATTGCAAACCGTACAAGAATTCACATAAACAGCCTTTTCAGATGCGCTCATGTGCAGTCAAAGTCAGAAAACCACTTTCACACCAAACAAACAAACCAAACTTTGATGTCAAACAGACCTTCAAAGGTTTGAAAGTAAAGTAAAATAATGTAACTATATTTTACATTTTATAAAATAGTTACTGTAATTTTTTTATCAAAGAAATGTATCCTTGGTAAGCATAAGATACTTTCAAAAACCTTAATAAATATTAGCAACCCCAATTTACAGTGGTATAAAAATGAATGATTTTTACACAGAGATTTGTAGGTCTATTAGTAAAATTTGTTGACTTTAGCAGTCTTTGTTTCATTATATGCCAACGGTGACAGTTCGAAAATGGCAAAAAGCAATTCTTGTGTTTTTTTGCCCCAAGTTTGCATGCCTGTAACTCAATAAATATTAAAGATATCTTAATATATTTTTAGATTCTGGTTCTTAACAAACTTTCCTTTTGGTATCTTCATTTTAAAGGCCCTCAATGGTTCAATCCCAGAGATATGGAGATCTTAATGCGGCTCCATGAGTAAATTGGTAAATCGTACACATTTTCAGTTGTCAAAAATGAAATGTGGGTAACTTTGCATACAACTGATACTTTTAAAGAGGAATATCTGAAGAACAAATGTGACCATGGACCACAAAACCAGTCAGAAGGGTCAATTTTTTGAAACTGAGATTTATACATTATCTGAAAGCTGAATAAACAAGCTTTCCATTTATGTATTTCTTGGCCGAGATACAACTATTTAGAAATCTGGGGAATCTGAGGGTGCAAAAAAATACAAATATTGAGAAAATCGCCTTTAAAGTTGTCCAAATGAAGTTCTTAGCAATGCATATCCACTCACAAAAATATATATATTTTTTATATATTTAAGGTAGGAAATTTACAAAATATCTTCATGGAACATGATCTTTACTTAATATCCTAATGATTTTTGGCATATAAGAAAAATCGATAATTTTGACCCATACAATGTATTGTTGGCTGTTGCTACAAATATACCTGTGCGACTTATGACTGGTTTTGTGGTCCAGGGTCACAAATAATGTTTCTCTTGTTTTTCTATCAACTCAATTGCATAGAAGATACCTGTCTGAGTGCCATAAATATTCCTTTTTTTTCTCCAAAGTTTGAATGTCTGTAACTCTAAAAGTATTCAAGATAACTTAATATCCTTCTAGATTCTTATTCCTAATAAACTTTCCTTTTAAAATCTTCATTTTCAAGGCCCTATATAGTTCAGTCCCACAGATAAGGGGATCTTAAAGCAGCTTCATGTTCAAATTGTCTTTCTACAGAAAAAATATTGAAAAACATTTAAAAATTGTAATGTTTCCAAACTTTTGATAGGTACTGTATTCACACATCCACACATAGACTGAGAAATCCCAGGATAAATGCACGCCTTCACTTACAATCTGCTTTATTCTGAAAAGAAAATCTGAAGTTCCTGGGTCACAAGCTGCTTAGAATTACAATCAGCCTCACTTCCCAGCAGATAGCAGAAAGAAGGTTTTCCAGGAAGGCCAACAGTGGTCATCACTGTTGCATTTTCAAATAATGAAGCTCATGGAACGTTAATAGTTTCTTTTCCAAATATCTGGCCTTGACAGAGGGAGAAAAAAACAGGAGAGAGAAGTGATAAAATGGAGATTTTATGCTAATTGTCTCCATGCCTTGTAAAGCACACATCCACTCCATTTAGCTTATTGATTGGGAATGAGCAGGCAAGCTTTTTACTCTGTACGCCTGAGGGCTGTAGGCTGCTTACATGTGCACCGTCAAAACCAAATTTATATATATCTATATAAATCTATCTACTATATCTACACTGAAAAAAAATTATAAATGCAACACTTTTGTTTTTTCCCCCATTTTTCATGAGCCGAACTCAAAGATCTAAGACTTTTTCTATGTACACAAAAGGGCTATTTCTCTCAAATATCGATCACAAATCTGTCTAAATCTGTGTTAGTGAGTACTTCTTCTTTGCCGAGATAATCCATCCACCTCACAGGTGTGGCATATCAAATGCCATCAATAAAATGCACCTGTGTTTGTTGTCCAAAACATACGCCTGCCCATACCATAACCCCACCCCCGCCATGGGCCACTCGATCCACAACATTGACATCAGCAAACCGCTCACCCACACGATGCCATACACGCTGTCTGCCATCTGCCCTGTACAGTGAAAACCGGGATTCATCTGTGAAGAGAACACCTCTCCAAAGTGCCAGACACCATCAAATGTGAGCATTTGCCCACTCAAGTCGGTTACGACGATCTGCCGTCAGGTTGAGACCCCAATGAGGACGACGAGCATGCAGATGAGCTTCCCTGAGACGGTTTCTGACAGTTTGTGCTGAAATTCTTTGGTTATGCAAACCGATTGTTGCAGCAGCTGTCCGGGTGACTTGTCTCAGACGATCTTGGAGGTGAAAATGCTGAATGTGGAGGTCCTGGGCTGGTGTGGTTACACGTGGTCTGCGGTTGTGAGGCCGGATGGATGTACTGCCAAATTCTCTAAAAAACGCCTTTGGAGACGGCTTATGGTAGAGAAATGAACATTCAATTCACGGGCAACAGCTCTGGTGGACATTCCTGCAGTCAGCATGCCAATTGCACGCTCCCTCAAAACTTGCGACATCTGTGGCATTGAGCCTTGTGATAAAACTGCACATTTTAGAGTAGCCTTTTATTGTGGCCAGCCTAAGGCACACCTGTGCAATAATCATGCTGTCTAATCAGCATCTTGATATGCCACACCTGTGAGGTGGATGGATTATCTCGGAGAAGTGCTCACTAACACAGATTTAGACAGATTTGTGAACAATATTTAAGAGAAATAGGCCTTTTCTGTACATAGAAAAAGTCTTAGTTCTTTGAGTTCAGCTCAAAAACAAAAGTGTTGCGTTTATAATTTTGCTCAGTGTATCTATCTATCTATCTATCTATCTATCTATCTATATCTATATATGTATATATATATATATATATATATATATATATATATATATATATATATAGGCCTACATTTATGAAACAGGTTAGAAACAGGTAAAAAAAAAAAAAAACACGGTGTACAGTAGTTTAACTATTTACATCTATCTGATTTTATTTAAATCATCATATTTTCAAATTTTATTTATGCTTTGAATCTTAAAATAAATGTTATTCAATAAATTAAAAAATGTATTCAGTTAAAAATAAATGAACTATGGCTAGCTATGGAACACGCACTATTCAGTTAGTTAAAATGTATAAGATTAAAACAACTGATTTTTTGATGATAAATATATAAACCTGGTTCAACGCATTCAGTTTATTTATTTCTGTTACAGAAATCTCACCTGTTTAATTCATGTATGACTGATAAATATGCATCACGTTAATTTATTAGTTTGTTCATGTTGAAACAGACTGATGTTTGATCATATTATCTTTCTCAAATCTCTTTTATATAATCATATTTTGGTCTGCTAGCCTGGAGCTAACAGTACATCATTAGGTTAACTTAGCTTTCACCACATGCCTCTCCTTTCATAGACTCTTTCTTACCCCCCTCACCTCTCGTCTGTCTCTGCTGCAGTGTAACAAGGGTCAAAGGGCATGAGCAAGAGAGTGGAAAGGTATTTTTGTGGTAACCGTAAACCACATGGTGAAGCTGTACCCAAACATCAGCTGTCTGTGACATTAGAGGACCCCAGGGTAAGAATGTAAGCGATATGAGTATTTGTCAGTCTGTGTGTGGTAATTAACCGTATACATATATGAATGAATAGTTTGTTATTCCGTATTAAACTTGTTTGTATATATGCATGATCTGATGCTTCCAGTGAGCCTAAGGCTTGTATAATAAAGTGTATGCATGGAATATCTATGAGTAAATATAGCGTGTGTGTGTGTGTGCGTGTGTGTGTGTGTGTGTGTGTGCGTGTGTGCTTGTGGCTAGATTGAGAGGTGAAGGAGGACAAAAGGAAAATCATTTTTATGCCACCCACCAATTTTAGACCCATTCCCTCTGTACACACACACAGACACACACAGACACACACAGACACACACAGACACACACACATACACACATACACACACACACATATGTTTCAGCTTATCTCTCCTGTAGGTCTCAGGTCTTGATCTTAAAGGGTGGATTTAGAATAAAGGCCACAGACAGACATGCTGCTTTTATTTCAGATCATATTATTCTCTCGGGCTCCCAAAATACACGCATACACTAAAATGGAAACATTCTGTTGTTCGTCTGTCTGGTATGAGAGTTTAGCTTTGTGTTTCAATTGATTTAGAAAGCCAACGCTAGCTGAAAAGTCGATTTTATGCCTCTTTATAGTGTAGAATAGAATAGAATAGAATAGAATAGAATAGAATAGAAATTCATTGACTTGATATCTATTTTTTAAATTTTCCTAATTCAAAATCAAAAGTCAGTGAATTTCTATTCTATTCTATTCTATTCTATTCTATTCTATTCTATTCTATTCTATTCTATTCCTTATTAACAGGCCTGGCTTCACAGGGTGACCTGGAAAATTGAGCCATCTGCACATTAATACAGTTTTTTTTAATTATTTATTTATTTATTTATTTTTTACATACAATCATAATCCAAATTTGTCAGATGTGCATTTTATTTTATTATTATTTTATTATATTATTTATTTGTTTATTTTATTATTTTATTTTATTTTATTTTACTTTACTTCATTTTATTTCATTTTATTATTATCTTTATTTTTTATTTTATTTTATTTTATTATTTTACTTTACTTTACTTTACTTCATTTTATTTCATTTCATTTTATTTTACTTTATTTTTTATTTATTTATTTAAATTTTATTATTTTGACCTTGAAACCTGATGCATCTATACATCAATAATTTTTATATTTATTTAGTTGCAGTTTAGTTTCACATAATGAAAAGTAACTTACCAATGCACTAACAGTGGCTTTTAATTAAAAACGTAAGCAAATTAGCTTGCAATGTATCTGGTTGCCTGCACATTAACTTTTTGTTGCCGCGTCCTGTAATCCTCTCATTTAGCTAAGCTGGAGAACTGGCCAAACGAAAATATGTTCTCAACGAAGGTCTAAAAGAAGCCTGTTCATTTCTAATAAGTATTGAAATTGCAAGTGTTTCGCTGTCACTGTAAGATGTATTTTCTGTCACCAAATCAGACATTTTATCACATTTGGACAGCTAAACAAGAGATTCTCTGACATTCTTGTGAATATTTTTAAGTAAATATTCCCCATGCCATGTGTCCTGGTTTGACTTAAAAATTCCAGGTCACATAACAAAATCCTCATCCTTGGTGTCACCGAGGAGCCTCAGAACAGCCATAGCACATTCCAATCATCAATAGTGTTCAGTAACTCAGGATAAAACAATATAAACCTCAGGAGAACCAGTAGAAGCGTGTCACAACTCTCTGCCATGTTAAAATGGAAAATGCAGTTGGGGAGGTGCCATTGTTTACAGTGCTAAGCCCAGAGAATGCAGACAGCACTGCAGGATGAGGCTGAACTCACGTGTGCGTGCACACCACTCTTTCCAAAACCAGTCGAGACTGAGGAAATGGAGAGGATGGACTGGATGAAGGAATATTTGCTGTAAGGGTGGCAAGATAGAAGGTTTTGGAGTTTTGGAGCCCTGCTTTTTATGTTTATTTGTACAGAGCTCTTCACAGTAGTGCTTTTCTTTCAAAGGATTGTTTGCACTCTTGTCAGGCTTTCTTTTCTTTTGTTTTGATTATATACTTGACATTAGCACAGTAGCTAGTTTGTGTATAGAACTCATGTCACTAATTCAAACATCAACATGTACATTCACATTTCACTGTTTCCCACACTTTGAGTGCCTCTTTCCATTTACCCCTCTCTGTCAGTCTCTCTCAGATCTTGTAGAGCTTCAGAAGATCCTCAGGTTTCTTTCAGTGCAGACTGTGGTTGCCACAGTTGACTAGTTCTGTCTTATGCTGTGCACATTTGCTTACAAGCCCAGTTCTGTGTATGAAAATCATATGTAAATTTGACTTGACAGAAAATACAAATTAAAGGTTAAAGTTTTGATTTTACAGTTTTCTTGTTACATGTAGTTACTATACTAATAACTATAAATGACATATAATTAAATGCAACTAACCCTAAACCAAATCTAGTTCTAACCTAAATCCTATAATATTATATATACTATAGTATTATTATTAATATTACTCAGCACTTTAATGTATAAATACACAGTAACAAGGACACCTTAAAATAAAGTGTAACCACTTTGTTTATTATTATTATTATTTATGTTATTGCACTGTTATTGCATAAATTAAAATATTTCCAAATGATACTAAGTGAATCATAGCATGGCAAGAACATACAGAACACACAAACAGTGAAAAGTCCCAGTGCAGTTACAAGAAATATCAGCACTTTTAGAACACTACACACTACCCAGAGGTGCGTTTCCAAAAAGCATTGTTAGACAACGATGGTTGCACGTTCCATCATTATTAGCTTAGTTCAACGAGTCTGTTTTCCCCCAAAAACCATAGTTCCAACGAACATTCGCAAACAGCATCGCAAAGTTATGTGATTGGAGTGACAGCTTTCGACCTGTGGTCAGAAGCATAGATCCGTCATGACAACTCTCAAAGTGTTTGGCATGGTAATGGATATGACAATGTTGATATCTTGGAAGAATAGATCTGCTACGCTGCTGCTGTTATGGCTGCTGCTGTTATTGCACTGCTGTTATTGCTGCTGCTGCTGTTGGTTGTTGCCGCTGCTGCTGTTATTTCTGCTGCTGCTGTTATTGCGCTGCTGCTGCTGTTATTGCTGCTGCTATTGCTGCTGCTGTTATTGCTGCTGCTATTGCTGCTGCTGCTTCTGCTGTTATTGCGCTACTGCTGCTGTTATTGCTGCTGCTATTGCTGCTGTTATTGCTGCTGCTGTTATTGCTGCTGCTGTTATTGCGCTGCTGCTGCTGCTGTTATTGCTGCTGCTGTTATTGCGCTACTGCTGCTGTTATTGCTGCTGCTATTGCTGCTGCTGCTGTTGGTTGTTGCCGCTGCTGCTGTTATTGCTGCTGCTATTGCTGCTGCTGCTGTTATTGCGCTACTGCTGCTGTTATTGCTGCTGCTATTGCTGCTGCTGCTTCTGCTGTTAATGCTGCTGCTGTTATTGCTGCTGCTGTTATTGCGCTGCTGCTGTTGTTATTGCTGCTGCTGTTATTGCGCTACTGCTGCTGTTATTGCTGCTGCTATTGCTGCTGCTGCTGTTATTGCTGCTGCTATTGCTGCTGCTGTTATTGCGCTGCTGTTATTGCTGCTGCTGCTGCTGTTGGTTATGGCTGCTGCTGTTATTGCTGCTGCTGCTGTTATTGCTGCTGCTGCTGTTGGTTATGACTGCTACTGTTATTGCTGCTGTTGGTTATTGCTGCTGCTGTTGCACTGCTGTTATTGCTGCTGCTGCTGTTGGTTATGGCTGCTGCTGTTATTGCTGCTGTTGGTTATTGCTGCTGCTGTTGCACTGCTGTTATTGTGCTGGTGTTATTGCTGCTGCTGCTGTTGGTTATTGCTGCTGCTGCTGTTGGTTGTTGCTGCTGCTGTTATTGTGCTGCTGTTATTGCTGCTGCTATTGGTCATTGTTGCTGCTGCTATTGCAGCTGCTGTAGGTTATTATTGTTGCTGCTGCTGCTGTTTTTGGTTATTGCTGCTGCTCTTGCAGCAGAGAAAGTATAGACTTACTACTGCCAATACATAAATGACAGGCTACTAAAAGCAGATAAGACATGCTGCTGCTGTACAATATAACATACATGAATTACCCATCGCAGATCTGTACAGGTGGATTTGGTTTCTGACAACAAATGCTGACTTGTATTTGAAGGTTGAGCAGTGAGCTCATTGATACAGAAGCATCCAGTCAGCTGTGCCCTATAGAGAATAATGTGATTACATGCAGATTGAGTTAATGACCTCTCCGCCTGCACCATCTAAAGTTTCATGACAGAACTTTGTATTTTCTTGTTCGCATGATGTGGACTTAATAAATCCTTATCTTGAGCAAAATAAGCAAGCCGACATTCAGTACAATCTCTATCTTTCATTTCGAATGTATACAAATTTCATGTATGTCTTTTAGTTTGTCAAAGGATTTAAATCAGTGTGCATGTGCGTACATGCTCTAGTAGCCTATGTAAGGAGGAGCCTATGACTGAATCTGGAAATACAGCAAACTAACAGAGAAAAAAATGAGAATTAGTCTTCACATGCCTTGTTTGTAATTTATAGCAAAAATCTAGCATTAATTCCATCTCAAATGGATTAATTAAAAGTTCTTACCTCACCACCTGTGTGACATCATTAACCAACGTAGTTGAAAGACAAATTAGTAACAATACAGCTTCGGGAAACAGTTGTGACTAGCTAGTTCATTTCTTCAACAATGCATATGGTAGTAATGCGGCGGGTTGCTTCATTGTATGGGAAACACCAGACCAGAACTCACACACATACTCATGGTACACAGCAAGACAAGATGAGAACAAGATAAAAGAAAAGAAAAACGAAAAGCCTTGGAATTGAAAAGCCGGTAACAGAGACTAAATAAATCACACCAATAGAGCAGCACTGGAGTACAGATGGGGAGAAGGTCTGGAAAACCCACTGACCTCAGGAGAAAGACAGTTTGAGAAGTGAACAGATAGCTTTATTGTCCTCCAATCGTTTCATTATTAAATCAATCAACTTACTCAAGGATACATCTCCATGCTGACTGCACTGGGATGTCAAAATGAGTCCCACTATTGTTTTCATAATCCACTGGACTCGCGCTGAACCCAGCGAGGGGCTCTGAAATGAGCCACAGCAGTGTGTGAATGTGGATAGAAAGAGAGAACGGGGCTTCATTCTCAAACTTTTGCCAGCATCGTGAACCCTGGAGGAATGAAACCTGCCAAATTAGCTAGAACCACTGCAAACCTTTTATACTGCAGCCATAAATGCTACATCTCTCTCCACTGTCATTCTGTTTTTTTCAGAGTCACATTTTTCCTGCACGTGCAACCAGATGCACTATCATGTTTTTTTTTTCCTTTCTGATCTTCTTTGATTTTTTCATGTACAGCCTTTTAAGTGTCTTTACATGAATGTGGAGCATATGTGTCGAACAGAGAGAAAGAGAGACTTAGAGAAAGTGCCTGTGGGTCGCCCAGCCCTAGGGCTGTAGGGATCTGTAAGCAAAAACAGCGCTGTTGCTAAGATACAGTCAAAATATAAACAAAGGCACAACCCTGCGCGCCGAACAAGGGCTGTTTCAGTTGGAGTCTCGCTCAAGTTTGGAAAACAGCATTGTGAGAGATGATGAGAAGGGAGAGAGTGTTTTCTGCGGGAGGATGTTCTCAGTCTGCAGGTGTTTGCTGAGGAAATGCCTCTACAGCTGCATGGGGTTTGTTTTCCAAGATACTAATAGCTGGACGCAACTTATGAGAAACCCAGCTGTCAATCAAATCTTCCAGCCAACATACTCTTGCAAAATTACATAAAAGCACCGTGTTATTATGCTATGACCATAAATATATCCCATGGAAAACATTCAGTGATGGACACTTCATGGTTATTCTGTGAAGCACCTTACAGTAGGCTACTGTGTAATATTAATATAATATTAATATGGTAATCAAACAATATCATGTTTTTTCTTTTTCTACCAAAACGGTAATACCGTTGTATTCTTTTAAGTGTCATTAACATTCATATGTTAATTAAAAAAGTACCACAGAATTACCATATTTTACCATGTTTAATAGTGGTACAATGGTAATCTTTAGAATACCATGGTTTACAACGGTGTCCATTTCTAAAAGGTACAGTATTACCGTATTTTTACCATAGTATTTTTTAAAGGACCTCGCAGTACCACAGTGTATGATATTGATATAATGTAATGTAAATTCCATTGTATATGATTATGATAATCAAACGTTTCTATCCTATATTTTAGAGTAAATATGACCATCTGAAACCAGCACCCAACCATGGACTGCCACAGCACTGTAAGTATGTTCTCTTCAATATATTTTATACTGAACACATTGATACACACTCACAAATACACTTCCCTTCATCTTTTGTACATTTGATTATTTAGAGACTAATCAGTCGTGTAATGGAATGACATTAAACGAGAAGGAAGCTCATTTCTACCTCATTCCCAGATCACATGTGGGATGGATGTGTTTGGGCTCAGGCAAGAAATGAGGTCTGGAGATTTATGTGGGATTTTCCACTTTGATTTGTGCGTGTGTATGTATCTGCCAGACTTCTGCTCTCATGGTTTGACTTAATGCAACACGTCAGAGTCATCCAAAAGGTGGAGAGGACCGAAAGAGAGAGAGAGAGAGAGAGAGAGGACACAACATCTATTCCTCATTCAAGATGTCTGCTCTTTCTCAGAATAATACATGATCTTACATATAAATCTGTCTCTTTTGGATCTAATTGGATTTTAACAAATATGTCTATATTTTTCTCTATTAATAATTGATTTGAATTATTGAAATATTTGGGTTTTTTTATACAGTATATATACAATTATTTGTTGCTCTGCAGAGTTTGGCTTTATGCATATGCGTACTGTGGGGTAAAAGTTTTACATAAAGTCCACAAGACAAAAAGATAGCTGAATTTATTAAAATGACCTCGTTCAAAAGTTTGTGAACCATTGATTCTTAACACTGTGTGTGGTTACCTGCATGATCCATGAATGTTTTGTGTCGCTTGTTTATTCTGAGCAGTTAAACCAAGCTCTGTTCTTCAGAAAAATCCTCCAGGTCCTGCAGATTCTTCAGTTTTCAAGGATTTTTTGCATATTGTTTCCTTCTGGAGCATCAGTGAATGTTTGAACCTTTTTTAACAGTTGTGTTTGAGTCCCTCAATTGTCCTCAGTATGAAAAGATGGATCTGAGAATCATACAGTCACTGCTGGAAAGGGTTCAAATATGCAAAAAAACAAACAAAAAACAAAACAATCCTTGAAAACTGAAGAATCTGCAGGACCTGGAGGATTTTTCTGAAGAATATTGGGCAGTGTAACTGCTCAGGACAAAAGAACAACCCTCACAAAACATAAAAACATTCATGGATCATCCAGGTAACCACACACAGTATTAAGAATAGTGGTTCACAAACTTTTGAACAGGGTCATTTTAATAAATTCAGCTATTTTTTTGTCCTGTGGATTATATGTAAACATCTTTTATGTAAAATATCTTACTCAGGACAGTAATAAGAATATAAGAATAACATGCATTTTATATGATCTCTCTTATTTTGTTAAAATTATTCACATTTTCACAGATTCTGCAAGTGGTTCCCATACTTTTTCATGCAATATAAAATATTATTTTTTATAATAAATAATTTTTATAATTTATTTATATTTATATATATGCACTTTACATTCATGCATTTAGTACTTTGAAACACAGTGACTTACTGTGCATTAAAGGTGTTAATTTTACCAGTATACTGTATGTAATTAAACATTAAAAAAATTAAGTTGAAATAGGTTAAATTATTTAGAATAATTATAAGTTAATGTAAACTGAAAATATATGTTCCCATGACTTATTGATCATATCAGTTTTTACAGTGCCCAAACTCATTTACATATTCCTAGAATGTAAACCCGATAAACTAGAAACACTGAGTGTTGACATATTTCCTTATCTGTTCCTCCTTTACTTGTATTTATAGCTTCAAAGAAACAGTCTCAAAAGGCTTTGAAAACACGTGTGTGTGTGTGTGTGTGTGTGTGTGTGTGTGTGTGTGTGTGTGTGTGTGAGAATGTATGAGTGTGTGAGAATGTATGAGTGTGTGTGTGTGAGAAACAGATAAAGAGTCAGAAAGAGTTTCACTTGCTTTTTCTCATGCTCAATACATCTCAGTATCTCTCTAAACAACAAATGTCAAAAAATGTGTGTGTGTTTCCAGGCTGTCTCTGTGAGTTTCAGGAAAACTGTAAAGTTCCCTCTCTCTCCCTCTCTCTCTTTCTCTCTTCCTCTGGGGGCTTCAGTGAGGGACTGTTTAATTGTTAGTACAGCCAGCCATTCTGTGTGTGTCTAGGACGGGGAGAAGATGTGAAGGTTTACTTAAGATAGCAGCTCCAGAATCCAGCGATAAGAGCAGAATATATGTGTTTGTTCAGCCTGGTTGTGTGTGCGGGTCAGAGAGAGAGGGAGATTAATTTGTCAGACTGTGATTTTCACTGAGAAAAGATCAAATGCTTTTAAACAAAGCTGACCCTGTATGTGTGTGTCGGGGTGTATTTATTGGTTTTATAGTTGAACCGTAACTCGTTGTGCCTCTGGAAATATACCAGTCTCAGTTTTAGATGCGTGATCATGGACCTTGTATTCCTTTACTGCCCATCATACATAGGATTTAATAATAAATACATGTTTGTTTACATGTTCTGATTAACATATGAGTAGTGTTGTGGTTGGTTTCCAGGGTGTTTACTAGAGGGTGGTTACTAGCTACTGGTCAAAGTCAAAAGAACCCAAACATTAGTGTCTCTGATATTCTTGACTTTATTGATATGGTTAGGCAATTCCTTTATTGTAAGTCTATGGGAGGTTTTGGCCATTTATCATTCAGCAGGTAGAATTTGTAATTCTGACTGATTAAAAATGACTTGATGAATGATGAAGAGTTTCCAAACAGAAAGGGGGGAAAAGAGCAATTCATTATAGACAAAGTTGAAGTGCAGTCACATGAGATATATTTAGACTATTACCATACTGTTTAGGTGAGTTTCCATTTTTCTTAAAACTGTGATGAAACAGAAGTAGCACAGATCTTGTCTTCTGTATTGTAATGTACATTCGAGTGAAACAGATTATTGAAAAAGAAAAGATGTAGGATGTGATTAGATAGATAGTGGCAGACTGGCTCAATGTGAATTTGCAGTCAGTTGTAAAAAAGGGGCGGAGTTTAAGTCTGACATTCATCACTGGAGAGAAGTCTGATGTTTCACCAGACCTTGATTTTTAAAAATGAATCATATGCACAAATGAATCAATTACAATAAGATTAAGATTTAGAAAACAGAAAGCATGAACTTTCACTTAATGCCAACTCTAAATAATATTTAATTAACTTGTTTTTTTAAAGTAATAATTTAAAAATTAATAAAAAAAAATTCTGAACTTTTGTTACAAAGTCCTGTCCATTTGAGAGCTCCTCCAGTCAACATACAGAAAAATCACCTTCTAGACAGGTCAAATTGATTGAAAGCACATTGTCCAATAAAGAAGTCAAATTCTTTTTCCAGTGAAACAGCACAAAACTCTCATAGACTGCCGGTGAAACCGCATTTGGGCAGGACTCAAGATGACATTTATAGACTCTTGTCCAATGAACATCCATCTTTGCTCCATTAAAATGGTACCGGTGTCTGCCATAGACTGCTTGTGATGCCCAGCTTCAATGGGGCTCTATGGGCCACATATAATCATGCAGATTAAAGCGAATGTTGTACAACTTTTTTTTGCTTGGTAACACTTTATTTCGAAGGTCCACTTTAGACATTCTACTGACTATAAGTAACATGTCATCTTATTCTACTAACCCAAACCCTAACAACTAAACAGTCTACTAACACTCTAATTAGAGTTAGTTGACATGTAGTTGCAAAGTTACTTATAGTTAGTAGAATGTCTAAAGTGGACTCTCGAAATAAAGTGTAACTGGAAGTTGTGCTTTGTGTAGTCTTAAAGCAATTACCATTGACTGGAACTGAAGAAAAAAAAAAGAAAAAAATGACCTTCCCCTTCAGTCCACTGAAACTAACCAGGTTTGTTTAGAGTCTTGTTCTGGGTCGCAGCTTTAAACCAGACACAGACACACACACACACACACACACACACACACACACAGTCAAGTCATTAGTCTTCCATGAAGTTGCTTTGTAAAATTCCAGGGTAGCTAATAAATAACCCATCTAGATTATTTCACAAGAACTTCAGGAGGGAATTTCCCTGAGGCTGACCCTTACCTTAACACTCTGGCTCTTTCTCTTTCTATCTCTCTTTCTCACACACACACACGCACACACAGACACACAAGCGCACACACACGCGCACACACACACACACGCTGTTCGTGCTTTATAATGCCACAAACAACCCTCAAGCTAATATTCTTACTGAATGTCACAGTTGAAGGAAGAGTTCTTCAGTCAGCACATAAACTGACATGCTGCTTTAACCGCTTCAACTTTTAAAACACATAATCGCCTGAGCTGGCCTCATATCCAGAGGCTTTTTAATACCACAGCACTTGATGTATTGCAATGTCTTCTGCATCTACACACCCTGTCACAAATGATATGCAAAACTGGGGTGCGTGTCCAGTGAGGCAGTGTGCAGATTTACACAATTCATCATTACAATGCGTCTTCCAGCAGGAGCGGCCGCCCATGCTCTGTAGTTCATGCCCTCTTGTCAGCACCTAAACACACTTTTCAGAACAATGGATATCCCAGTACACTCAAAAATTGAATTCATTACCCTTACTTAATTTTATTGAAGAAAGTTTTACACACAATTCCATTTATTTCATTTAAATTAAATCTGTTAAGTTGGGTCAACACAAATTAGTTGCATCAGTTTCTTTAACTCAACTTTAATACATCAAACTAAACTTTTTAATGCTGGTCCAACTAACTTAAAGACTGGTGTCAGAAATGACATTTTATAATTGTCACTCACTGAGACCCTGTTTAAACCTGGTATTAAGATGCGTTTTGGTCAATCGGATCACAAGTAGACGAGGGAGACACATTCCCGTTTACACCTGGTGTTTCTTTTGCTTACTTTCAACCACTTCTGACCTGATTTCTTCGAGGGGAGGGTCTATGGGGGAATCACGATTGGCGAGAGAACATACTTGGTACTTTTTTCATCTACAAACCAAACTTGGGTCTTCAACCAACAAAGTTTAAATCCTATCTGGCTAGCGCGATTCCCATAATGTTTACGCGTTAGGTCAGTAGGCGGAGAGTAGGTGGTCTTCTGTGGCTGTTTGAGTGCATTTGACCACACATTCGTCCACTTGTGATCCGATTGACCAAAACGCATTTTAATACCAAATGTAAACAGGGCCTGAGTGAA